>JARHVA010000330.1:5095000-5110000 GCA_037957365.1 Torreya grandis
GGCTTCATATCCCTTATTAAATAGGAAGTGTGGAGAAACAACTACTATAATGGTTGTATTGATATCTAAGCACTAGTGCAAGAGTACCTTGGTTTGGAGAGATGACTACCTTGATAGTTTTTCTTTTCTTTTTTAAAGTATTTTATTTGAAGAATATATTAACTTCTCTTGGAATATTTCTCCATTGCCTACCTCTATTTAAATAGGTTTATGTCATATTAGGTGGTATTTACAAACTAAACATGGGTGATCCAAGGGTCAATTATAATACCTAGTTAATAATAATATTTTAATGTTTACCTGAAATGATGTTAAGGTAAGAAAATATTACATTGTAAACTTGATGAAAGGAATGATACATCACTTTAGCTTTAAACTAACTATAAGTGACAATGAGAAATTCATCTCTTTGGTAATAATATTTTACTAGGAATCCATAACTAAATCAACTTATTCAAGTCGTTATTGTCATCATACCTAATGCAATATTCATGTATAAATGAAAAATGCTTGACATTATTATTTTTTACAAATAAATTTATTAAAATTAATCTGGGTAATATTAAACATAAAATATTTCATTAGTCACATTTTATAATATATTCGTAACAAGGGTTACATAGAAGGTAGTCCCTGCTATTATGAATTTAATATGTTTGAACTTGTTATTAGTCTTGGAAATTATTTTTAAAACATTCATGTGCAAATTTTGTTTATAATATTATAAAATTTATATACATAGCCCATGATTGTATTTTCAAGTTAAGGTTTTTGTTTGGTATGCCTTTTTTGTCTACCTACTTACCTTGAGTTCTACATACATTCCTTTATGTCATCTTTATTGTCTAGTTATTGAGTGAGTGAGATGATGATAAGTGGAAAATTTTCAGCTCTCCACTCTCTTAGGATTATTCTTACAATTATTTATGGTGTCATTCCCATCTGGTAGATGGTTGATCGAGATGGTGACTACTACCAAAAAGGTGGCTCCAAAATGTTCAATGGCTTTAGAAATTGCTATTAGCAAATAGATTTGGCCTAGTCCTATATAAAATTTACTAGGTTTATTTATTTGATTTTGTTTTTATATGTTTTAAATTAAACTTTTTGATGGGTGTCAGCAAGGTCAATCACATGCAACCACCTGAACATCTAAGATGCTAGCATATTATAACATCTAGGGTACCTGAGATTTTGAAGATGTCAAATCTTGGTGAGATATAGGGCATGTAGGATGATGCCATGTGGTTTTACCCAAGATGTCTAGGTGACTATAGGTTATTGGAATTTTCAAGACCCTAAGGTATTTGGGATGATACCATGTGGTAACATTGCAAGCACCCATGTGTTGGGAGATGAGGGGGATTGTCATGACATGAGGGGAACTATGCATTCTACCATGTGGTTGCATCTATTAGAGAGTTATAAATGATGTCATATAGATATCCAAGTGAGTATATGAAGTTAATTTATGGTCTAAGTGATAATGACAAAGTGTGTAATGTGTTTGTCCTAATATTCTTGAAGTTGGCCTAGTTAATCTTCAATTTTGACATGGTTAGGGATGCTTAGGGATAATTATGGTGAGTTTAAGATGTGAAAGTGGTCCCATAAGAGGTATTATATGATTTTATTTCTTGTGTGCATAAGTGGAATTCATCTGGTATTCCATATTTTTCATCTAGACATTTTGTTCTAGTGGCAGAGAAATATGAGTGAGCAAATTGATGATGTTAGCATTCACATGTGTGGAAGAGTTAGGGGGAGTTGGTCATATGGTTATGATCACATAAATCCAAAGTTAATATTATCCAATTTTAAATTCATAAAATTAATAATAGTCAAATATGTGTGGGTTTAAAGTTGGCTTCTTAGACAGAATTCACTAAGTTCTTATACTTAGCCAAATTTGCAAAGAGGTTCAAGTAGAGCCAAGTAAGCATATTGATATAATCATATTTATCACGCATGGAGGTATCATGTGCAAATGGTCACATGGGTTTATTTATTTTTATTCCTAGTTTATATTAACCAAATTTAAAGTCATGTGATGTATCACGATAAAATATATGCATGTGAAAAGTTAGGCTCCTAGGCATTTTGACAGTGTTTTCTAAGTTCAAATAGAGCTGAGTAAGCAATTTATTGATGTCATATTTCTCACATGTGAAGATTTCAAGATAATATTGATATATGGATGTAATAACCTATGTGATCATATATTATGTGGTAAATTTAATGTCATGTAACTAAGCGTAACAAAAGTTATGCAAGTGTAAAGTTGGCCTCCCAAGTAGTTTTTGACATAGTTGGCTTTGTGGTAGAGAATTTTGAAAAGGCATTTTAATGGAAATATATCTCACTAATGTGAAAGTTTAAAGAGTATTTTGATATATGGTTGGATTATCTATTTAAATTTGATCATATGGTTTAAATTTTAGATCATGCTTCTAAGTGCAGAAGAAGTTATTGAGGTTCAAAGTTGGCTACTCAGACAGATTGCTATGGTCCCCATACTTAGTCAATTTTTCACAAGGTAATGTTAAATCAACCCACAATGAGATAAATTGAAAACATTTACTCCAAGATGTTAATAATAATTGAGATCATAATAGTGAATGATGTTTAACACTAAGTAAAGATAAAAGATAAGGATCTAAGGGTTCATATTTTATCATGCATTTGAGATCAACATAGCATAGTAAGTCATAGTGGTCAAATTGTTCAAATTTTAACATAATTAAAGTTCAATATCCTTAAAATAAGATATATGGAGCATGTTTGTCCATGATAAATGAGGACACAATAAGATATTAAAGTGGTCAAGGTTTAAATATGACCATTGGCATTTGAATATTTGAATTTGAAAAGGAGAAACCAACACTCTATATTTTTCTTATAAATTTTTATCTAAGATTAATTTATTGATGGAGTAAAAATAAAAGTCTAAGAGGAATCTATGTCATATCTAGAGAACCAAGTTATAATATTTGAATGTTTATATATTCAAAGTTATTGAGCTCCAAAGTTTACTGTGTATTTGACTATATTTTGTAGGTAACCCAAGAAGGATAATTGAGCTTATTTTGATGTTGTTCACATGGTTATCGATGAATTATATATTAGAGAGTATTATAGACTCCATGAGAGTATTTTTTTTGTTTTTTGGATGTTTTTGCAACTCATATTTAGTATGAGCATAGGCTAAGACGTTGACTCTATAGTTGTTCATGATGTTCTTGTATACAAGTATAATGTTTGAGCACATTGTGCATACACAAAGGTGAGAAAAATTCCCTATAATAATTTTAGGATTTATGTGGGGTCATGTGGAGTGGACCTATTCTTTTAGATAAGGTCATGTGTTCTTAATTTTCTCAATGAATTCCTAAAGAAGTGAATAGGTCTCCATGAGATCTATAAGGGCTAGTAAGGCCTATTTAAAAGGCATAGTTGCTTAAGTATGATACATAGATGCTATGGCCAAACTTGAGGAGTGTATTGAGCCAAGTATTTATGTGAAATAAGCCTTAAGTATTAAGGCAAATCTAATGGCTGACTAATAAATTGATAAGCATGAAGTCTCTATAAATATTTAAACCAAAGGAGGTGGTTCATAGGCTTTTGAGAGTGGAGTAAGAGTAAAGGGATAAGTAAAGGAGAAAACCTTTGAAACACAAGGTGAATATTATTGAGGAATATAAGAGAGTGAAGAGGATTATATTTGATTGTATGATCAAGGTGATGAAGGTGATCTCATAGGTCATTGGACCTCATAAGCCTATAATAGGTAGAATGAGTGAGTATGCTCAAGAGGCTATTTTGAGATAGTGTGTATTGTGAGTAAGGGTAAGGTGAAGGATGTGTGTGCTCAGTGAATGTGTTGAAGGTAATAGTAGGTTGATGATGGTGTGTATGACCTATAGGTCATATATTTATGTCATAATTGTGCTTTTACAGGTTTGATTGTGTACAAGGAGAGGTAGAGTACCCAATTGATAAGTTACTAAGTAAAGCAGATTGAGGACTATGTGTATGACTTATAGGTCATATTTATAATTCCTAAAGGTTATCTTTTAGCTTAAATATATGTAAAGAGGTCTAAGTGTGCACATAAGGACAATTTGATTGAAGAATGAGAGAGATTATGTTATGCCTATGTGAGAGACCTGTATGAGATAGAAAGAGAGAGTTTTTGCATGGATTAGATAAATAGATATCCATCATTAGGTGTTGAAGACATTATTTTGAAGGTGGAGGTGATCAAAGGAGGGTCTAAAGGAGTTGATCTTCTTTAGGGGAATGTTCTCCTTGTGGAACAAGTGTTTCACTAAAGGGCTTTGGTTAGGAGGATATAATCAAGGTTTTTTGGTATAAAGGAGTTGACAAATATCTTGTTTATAATCTATTATAGGATAGTAGTCCATTTGTGTTGCATCCTTGAGAGTGGGTTTTATTCCCCATGAAGTTTTCCCATAATAACTATGTGTTATGTTTTTGATCTTGTGTATGCATTTAATGATTGAGTTCTCTTGTTAATGTTGCTTGATCAAGTTAATATATGTTGATTGTTTAAATAGTTTGAAAGGACTAAAATTGAAATTGAAATATCTGAGATCACTGATTCACCTCCCCCTCTCATTGATTGTACCTATAATAATTGATATAAGAGTAGGTCCTTTGGAGGAAGCTTAACAGGTTGAAGGAGATCCCGAGTTGGTACAAATATGGCTAAACAGTTGAAGAAAGATAATCAATAGTGGAAGGCTATGATAAAGTCACTTGAAGATCATATATGTACTTTAAAGAAAGATGCCAAAGAGGATGAAAATGTTATCAATGATCTCAAGGTTCAGCTAGTAGATGCCAAGACAATTTTGTGTTCAAAATAAAAGGACATCATGTTTGACAAAGAAACTTGCCATAAAAGTAGAGAAGATGTCAGTGAGGAAGAAAGAGTTGATTTAAAAGCTAAGATCATGGGTGCACTTGGTGAAATAAAGGAGCAAAATAAAAGGAATCATAAAATGAGGAATATGATCAAAGATTTTGAAGCGCTAGTCATTTCTCTCGAGGGAAGTTTGTTAGGTATATCCAAGAAAGAAGAAAAAATTTAACAAGAATAGATCAAGTTTATTGAAGTGTAAGCATATTTATTGAAAGATATGGACAACAAGGCCAAAGAGGATGAAAAGAAGATCAATATTCTTAAGGATCATTTAAGGACTGCAAATATAAATCTAGTATAAAGATAGGATGAGTTCACTCTGCTAAAGATTAAGATGGAGTCATTGAAAAAACAACATGAGCTTCTTATAGTCAAGTTGGATAAACTTGAAAAGAAGCATGAAAAGATTGATTATGTCAAGCAAAATTCTATATTTCAAAGCAATGCAATAAGGTCTATTAGACAACCAAATTCTTCAAAGTATGTTATTTTATTCAATGGTCATTATTATACATGTAATAAGTATGGTCATAGAGATAAGGACTGTAGAAGGAAGTGAGCCAAGAATGAGTCAAAAATGGTCTTGGAAAAATCATATCTTAGATCAGTCAAGAACAAAGAAGGAACCAATTATGAAAAAAATATAAAACAACCAAGAGAATTTTTATTTTATCCATATAGAAAAAAAGATCACAATCATCATCAAGAAAAAGGTATGAATGATATTATTTATTTTAGTTTTCATAGAGTTGGTCATATTTCTAGGTAATGCAAGAATAGATTTAATGAGTTACCAAAGCAAAATCAGGTGTATGGAGCTTCTAGTGTGCAAGGAAGGGGTCAAAAATGGGTATGGAAACCTAAACCTATTAGAAGATATCATAATGAGACCAAAGATGTTTTTTTTTCCATGATAGACATGAAGGATAGTCAAGAGCTTCTATTGACATCATTTATTGATAAATCTAAATAAAAAAATGAAGTAAAATATTCATTCAAAGTCAAGTAGGATCGTAAATCAAAGAAAGGTATAGATATTAAGGAATCTCCTGAGTTTTGGGACTTTTAGTCTCACTATGTCAAAGGGGTGTCTCTATCTAGACTTCATGGAGACACTTGTCAGTCAGATGAAGCATGGTGGATGTTAGATATTATTTGATGAGATGGTACGAAAACAAGGTATGTTTGTGCATTCTTTTATATATCTTTTATTAGAGAAAAGAAGCTTGTGAATAATCTTAGTGGTCCTATCTTCAGAAGGATTTAGCTTGTTGATCATGGTTTGGATACTCTGGTATAAAAGTGAGTTTCAAATATTTATCTACATATCAGTTTGTGGTAGATGTCAGGTGAACCTATAATTTGAATGACTTTCTTCTAGACTTATGTTCTAGATCTTGCTAAACCTGTTAAAGGCTTGTTGAATAGTTGTATAAGTCATATAAGTTCACAATATTATAAAGATGAGGTGTCTCTATATGAGTATTCACTATGATTGGAAAATATTTGAAGACTTGTTGAAGATGTCATGTTCCAAGTGAAGCATGAATTTAGGGGGAGATTTGTAATAGGTCAGGTCTTAGGATTAGAGGACTGAGTAGTTGAATCTGAGAAAGAAGTTATGGAGGCTTTTGTGTGCTCCCAAGTTTATCTATCTTATTGTAGGTCAAAATCCATGGGATAGAATTTATGGGTTCCCAAATGTGTGAAAGATCAAATTTTGGTCCAAAAGTATGTGATATATTTATCTAGGTGTGAAAGAAGTTTAAGGAGTGTGTGTTGACTAGAAGGTGTTGTGTTGACGTCATTCATTTTGAGATAGAAGGTTTTAGAATTTTATAGAAAAGTGGTATGGCTTATGATTTTATTTCTTAGGATTCTTAATAATTTGAATGGGCCAAATGAGTTATCAAATCAACTTTCATAGAGATTTGAAGGTTTGTGGTTCTCAAGTTATTCAAGCTTTAATCATGACGGAGGCCTAATTAGGTAATTAGTTTGTGAAGTATGTTGTAGAGGTTGATATAGGTAATTTTCATTGGTGTGCTTGAGGGGACATATGATATTTATATTCATATGAAGTTTCAGATCTTGAAGATGTGTCTATTTAATGTTGTGGGCTCTACAAGTTCCAAGTAGGGATACAAGGAGTCTAGGTAGGCCTAGTCTTGAATATGTGCTTTTTTTTTAGTTTCTCAAAAAGAGAAAGGCATGAGTATTTAAATGTGAGTTCATTGGTTGTTTTTTTTATCATGCTTCATATTTGGTGTGTGGAATGAATTTCTATTTGTGTTCCTTGAGGTGGTTTGAGATAGAAGACTAGTAAGCCTATATGGTGGTTCCTCGTGGTCTATGGAGATATGAAGATGCTCAAGTGGTGTAATGGATAATATATATTAGGGTGAGTTCCTATCAGGTTTTTATTTTTGATTTCCATTAGATGTCAGTGTTTTGTGTGTTCTATCTTCATTGGTTGCAGTGCTTGGTTGAAGAAGAGTGTTGGCTTAGAGCAAGAGGAGGTTGCCAAGACAAGAAGTGGTAGGCTCAAGATAAGGGGGAGTTTATACCATATTTATAATGTGGCCATTCTATTTAGTAGTATTTTTATGTCCTTAGGATTAGTTTTTTCACACTTTGTCATTGTGTCAAAGGGGGAGAAAGTTCCTATTGTGAGAGTGCTTGAATAGAAAGAAGGTGAGATGTATATTGCTATATGATGTTTATTGACATCAATGACAAAGGGGCATATTATTAGAGAGTTATCAATGATGTCATGGTGATGGCATAGATGTGTCCAAGTGAGTGGACAAAGTAGCTTAATATTCTAAGTGACATTGACAAAGTGTTCAATGTGCTTGTCCTAGTATGCTTGAAGTTGGCTTAGTTGATTTTTAGTTTTGGCATGGTTAGGGATGCTTAGGGATAGATATGGTGATTTGAGGATGTGAAAAATGTCCCATAAGATTTATTATATACTTTGAGTTCTTGTTTTCATAATTGGAATTCATTTTGTACTTCATAGTTTTCATCTAAACATTTTGGTCTAGTGGCAGAGAAATCTGAGTGAGCAAATTGATGATGTTAGCATTCACACGTGTGGATGATTGAACGAGATTTGGTCATATGGTTGTGATAACATAAGTCCCAAGCTAATATGGTCCAATTTTAAAGTCATTCGATGATTTTTAGTTAAATATATTTGGTTGAAAAGTTGGCTTCCCAGACAAAATTCACTAAGTTCCTAAACTTAGCCAAATTTACAAAGGGGTTCAAGGAGAGCCAAGTAAGCATATTGATGTAGTCATATTTTACATGCATGGAGGTTTCAAGTCAAAATGGTCACATGGATTTGTTTAATTTTTTTACTAATTTCTATGAACCAATTTTTTTTCATGCAAAGTAGCTTGAAAAAAAATATGCATGTGAAAAGTTGGGCACCTACGCATTTTGATAGTGTTTTATAAGTTCAAATAGAGCTAAGTAATAATTTTGTTGACATCATATATCTCACATGTGAAGGTTTAAGGATAATATATATATATTAATAGAATCCTCTATATTATAATATATTATGCACTAAATTTCAGGTCATGGGACCAAGTAAACCAAAAGTTATGTAATTGTAAAGTTGGCCTCCTAAGCAATTTTTGTCATAGTTGGATCTATTGTAGAAAAAATTGATAAGGCATTTTAATGGTGATATATTTAACTGATGTGAAGGTTTAAAGAGAATTTTAATATATGGTTGGTTTCTCTTTTGAAAGTTGATCATATGGTCCAAATTTTGGATCATACGTCTAAGTGCAAAAGAAGTTATTGAGGTTCAAAGTTGGCTACTCAGACAGATTGCAATGGTCCCCATACATAGTCAATTTTGCACAAGGTAATGTTCAAAAAAATCAAGAAGATATCGATGGAGCACATTTTATCTAATATGTTAGGAAGTAGTGGTATGAATACAAATGCACAATGTTTAACACTGAGCAAAGATAAAACATTAGGATCTAACAATTCATGTTTTATCATGCATTTGAGATCAACGAAACATAGTAAGTCAAAGTGGTCAACCTATTCATATTTTAACATCATTAAAGTTTTATCTCATTAAAATAAGATATATGGAGTGTGTTTGGCCAATATTATTGAGGACATGAGATGATAGCAAAGTGGTCAGGGTTTAACTGTGATCGTTGGCATTTGAATATTCAAATTTGCAAAGGGAAAAATTAGAACTCTGTATTTTGCCTATAACTTTTAATATACGATGAATTTATTGATGGATAAAAATAAAATTTGAAGATTAATATATGTTTAATATAGATAACCATGTTAAAATGTATGATGTTTGTACAATCAAATTTATTGAGTTCTAAAATTGACTGTGTATTTGAATATGTTTTGTAAGTAACACAGGAAGGATAATTGAGTTTGTTTTGATGTTGTTCACATGGTTATTGATGATTTAGATATTAGAGAGTATTTTAGACTTTATGAGAGTTTTATATGTGTATTTGGATGTTTTACCAACTCATATTCAATATGAACAAAGGCTAAGAAGTTGACTATGTGTTCATTCATGATGTTCTTGTATACAAGGCTAATGTTTGAGCAGATTGTTCATATGAAGAGGTGAGTGAAATTTATTTTAATAATTTGAGGATGTTGAAGGTGTCATGTGGAGTGTAAATATGTGTTTTGATAAGTTCTTATGTTCTTAATTTTCACAATGAAGTACTAAGGAAGTGAATAGGTTTCCATGAGACCTATAAGGGCTAGGAAGGCTTATTTAAAAGGCATAGTTGTTTAAGTGTGACCCATAGATGTTATGGAAAATATTGAGGAAATTATTGAGCCATGTATTTTTTTGAAATAATCATTAAGGTTTAAGTCAAATCTAATGGCTGACCAAGAAATTTATAAACATGAAGGCTCTATAAATAGTGAAACTAAAGGAGATGGTTCCTAGGGTTGTGAGAGTGGAGTAAGAGAAAAGAGCCAAGTAAAGAAGAGAAAATTTGAAATATAAGGTGTAGTAAATTAAGAACTAAAATAGATCAAAGAGGATTAGAAATTCTTGTCTAAGCAAGGTGATGAGGGTGATCACATAGATCATTAGACCTAATAAGCCTAAAAGAGGTAGAATGAGTGAGTATGCTCAAGAGGTTGTTTTGAGTGAGTGTGTATGGTGAGAGAAGGAAAGGTGAAGGCTATATGTGCTTAGTGAATGGGTTTAAGGGAATATTATGTTGATGATGGTGTTTATGACATTTAGGTCATGTTTTTGATGTCATAACCATGCTTTTGTAGGTTTGATTGCATATAAGGAGAGGTAGAGTGCCCAGTTGATGAGTTAATGAGTAGAGCAAATTAAGGACTATGTGTATGACTTGTAGGTAATATTTATGATGTCCAAAAGGTTTTATTTCAATTTAAGGATATGAAAAGAGGTTTGAGTGTGCATATGTGGACAGTTTGAGTGAAGAAGGAGAGATATTGTGGTATGCCCATGTGAGTGGCATGTATGAGACAGAGAGAGATTTTGTACAGGGTTTGATAAATAGAGATACATCATTAGGTGTTGAAGACTCAGTTATAAGGTGGAGGTGATCAAACGAGGGTAGAAAGGAGTTAATATTTCTCAGGTTTAGTTGTTCCTTCTGGAATAGGTTTTTTGATAAAGATGTTTGGTTAGGAGGATATGATCAAAGTTTACTGGTTTAAAGGAATTGACCAATCTTTTGTTTGTAATTTATTATATAATAGTAGTCCATTTGTGTTTCAATATTGAGAGTGGGTTTTATTCCCCATGAGGGTTTCTTACAATAAATATGTGTTATGCGTTCAATCTTTTGTATGCATTGAATGAATGAGCTCTCTTGTTAATTTTGGTTGATCAAGTTGATATATGTTGATTGTTTAAATAGTTGTAATAGATTGAAATTATAATTGAAATATCTGGGCTCACTAATTCACCCACCCTCTTAGTGATTTTACCTCTAATAGTATCATGACAGTATATCAGGTACCCATGTTCTCATATGTGACTGGGTTTGTTCAGATACTGGGTGAGTAGGATGATGGTGAATAGAAACATTTCATCTCATTGTTCCTCCAAGATTATTCATATATTTATTTATGTTGTCATTTTTGCCTATTCACAGGTGAGTGGGATGATGACTAGTTCTCAAAGCTGTTAGGGAATAGTGATACATTAGGTCATGCGGGATGCTACCATATGGTCTCAACCAAGATGTTTAGGTACCCAAAGGTGACCAAGATTGTTGAGATGATAGGGTACCCAAGATGATTCCACATATCAACATCATAGGCATCCCGGTCCCAAGATGTTATAGGGATTGTTGAGACACTGGAGACAATAGGCATGCTTCCATGTGGTCATATTATAGACACGACTAGGTTTTTATAAACATTAGCAACACCCAGAATGCTACTACTTGATAAAATATGACACAACAAACTAGGTGACGAAAACAAACAATTACAACAAAAATTATCAATAGGCATAAAATTAAAAATTATATAACCAAAAAATTCTTTTTGATTCTTATAAACTAAATAAAATAACTACATACATGTTCATAAACAAAACTCAACTTAGAATTAAAGTTGAAATGTAAAATTTGAAATTCTTAGAAAATGGAACCATCCTAATTGACATGGTATTTCACATTTATATATACAAGTGTATAAATAAAGTTCAATTTAATCCTATATGTTTGGGTGTATGAAGGTGGTTGGACTTTCCAAGACCCTAGGGTAATCGAGATGATGCCGTATGGAAACATCACAGGCAC
This sequence comes from Torreya grandis, assembly GCA_037957365.1. Classification (NCBI taxonomy): domain Eukaryota; kingdom Viridiplantae; phylum Streptophyta; class Pinopsida; order Cupressales; family Taxaceae; genus Torreya; species Torreya grandis. The sequence continues at coordinate 5,106,764 of JARHVA010000330.1, forward strand.
CCAATTTTTGTGAGGTGATGGTGCTTGTTGATACATCAGGAGCTTATTAGCTTTGAGTTGGTGGGATGGTGAGAAGTGGATGGCTTATGGTGACATGTATTATCCATAATATTTGGTCCATTTTTTTCATTCCTTTATTACTCCCAAGATTTTAGGTGAGTGTAATTTTGATAAAGGGTAGAATCTTGTCTGCCTACTTGCCCTAAATTATACGTACATTTCTTTATGCTATATTTATTACTAGGGTATCAAGCGAGTGTGATGATGACAAGTGGCAACATTTTGTCTTTCCACTCACCCAAAATTCTTCATACTTTTTTTTATGTTGTCATTCCTACCTGGATGATGGGTAAGTGGGATGATGACTAGTGTCAAAAAGGTGGCTCAAAAATGTTCAATGGGTTTAGCAGTTTCTCACAGTAAATTGACTTAGCATGTTCTTCTTTAGTTGTTACCAAGATTATTGATTATTTTTTGTTTTTCCATATTAAGAATTGAACTTTTTGAGGGGTGTCCGCAAGCCCAATCACCTGGGGCCACCCAAACATGTTAGATACTTGCACATTATAACATATAGGGAACTTGGGAGTTTGAAGATGTCAAATGTTCATAAAATATAAGGCATGCAAGATGCTACCACGTGGTCACATGATAGGTCTTTATTCACCTAGAGGTAACCAAGATTGCCAAGATGTTGGTACCCAGGATGATGCCTCGTGGTAGCATCATGGGCACTTGGGTGCTACAAGGTGATAGGGCTTGTCGATATACTAGGGGCATTGAGTATGTTGCCATGTGGTTGCATCATAAGCATTCGTGTTCATGCTAATGACAGGCCATCTTGAGACATTGGGGCACCTTGCATGTTGCCATGTGGTATCATGCTGGGCACTCATGTTCCTTGATGTGATTGGGTTTGTCCAAAGAGAGGGAGTACCTAGAATGCTACCACCTAGTAACATCTAACATGGTAGACCAGGTGATGAAAATGAAAAATTGCAACCAAAATTGTCAATAATTATAAACTCATAAATTATATAATAGGAAACTTATTTTTGATTTTCATTGAATTAATAAAATAATTAAATATGAGTACATAAATAAAACATGAATCTAAATTGAAGTTGACATGAAAAATTCAACAATCTAAAAACACATAAAGTTCATGGTATTATTTTTTGGTGAGGTATAGTCATGTATGTCGTCAAAATGGTTGTTTTAGAATAGTATGTTTGATGGGTTGGGGTATTAGTAATCCCAATCATGGGTAATTACCTAGACATCTGGTATACTTCCATATGGAAACATCTATAGAACCTGGGAATGCTAAGCTATCAGATCTTGCCAAGGTAATGGGGAACCTAGGATGCTTCCACATAGACACATCCCAACCATTTGGGTGACTAGAGGTTATGATTATTATCAAGTCCTTGAGGTGCCTTGGATGATGCCATATGTCCATATGTGATTGGATGGCACCATGCAAAGTGTATACCATGGGGGAAATGTATAAATGCTATGAAAAACATGGAAAAAAACCTATGCTTTGGTCTCATAGATCAAAGGACATCAGGAGATGGTAGTATAATTTGGGAAAGACTATGGGATTGCTTGAAAGTAGTGTGACACATTGTTTTGTGTTTATATACATTCACTTGAAGTGGATTATTACCATGCATATTGACATTAGTTTATAGAATACTTATTTCTAGGCATTTTTTGATACATGAAGTTAAGAGAACTTATTCTATAAAATTTTCATCTCACTTAAAGAATAAATTTTCTATGTATATTGTAAATGATTCTATGACTCTACATGTGAATTATCGCATGATTCTTACATCATTAGTTGTCAACTAAATGACATTATGCAAACTATGATTATATATAGTGGAAAATGATTATGAGATATATCTTTAAAAATATCATATGACTGTAAAAACTTCATTTATTGATGTACTTTGCATATAATATACATAATGTAATTGTGTCAACAAGTATATCATACAATGGCATATTGGGGTCATGGTCAATTATAATGTCTCTAAGATGATAAAAATTAATGTACCTTTCCTAGTCCAATGAAAATTTTATGAGGGCCTATCTCTAACGTAGGGTGTGATTTGGATTGCAAATGTTATAAATATCAAAGAATAGAAAATGTGTTTTTCATATTTGATGATATCAACTAAGATGTCATGAAATATAATTTTGTTAAGGGAGTAAAAATTATTTCATAAGATAATATAATTTTTTAAAAGTTTGATAAGTATTATCGAATCCCATCAATTTGAATTAATCAATGTCCTTGAAGACTCATAAGGATTGAAATTTAAGAAGCAAAAAAATAATAGTAATAGAGGCTACTAGGGATAATGAAATTAATATGCAGATGTGACATTGTGTAAGATAGGTGAAGATTGGTTATGTCTCACCTTTGAATATCTTGTCATGTAATTTTGAATGTATTCAAACCAATAGAGATTTTTGTATTTCTATTTGGAGCAGTATTTCACTTTATTGCCAAAATAGAAATTTAAAATTTTGAATTGGTTGTAAACATTTTGAAGGAATTTGGTATGTTATAAATGTCCTAGTGTATTTTAAAGGGTCCTTTAAGGTGTAGTCATTTATACTAAATTTTATTTTATATTCAAATCAATGTAAATATAAGTCAAGATCAATCTAGAATATATCTAATGTAGGAAAGAGGTCAAATTTAATATGATGGATAAGTCATTACTTGTAGAGAGATATTTTTTCAAGACCAAACCAAGTTTAGACTTATTTTGAAAGAGCTAAGTTTTAAACCATTTTAGGAGGAGTTAACAAAACTATAAATTATTAAGAGGTTGCTTGTAGGTCTAGAATTTACACATCTTAAAGTTGTATGTGTGTTGAGAATTTGTAATCTTGCAGGGTCTGAAACTAATTTTCATGGATAAATAAAAGAAAAGAAGACACATTGTTATTCTTGATTCATTTTAAAACACTATGAAAATCAAATTTCATTATTTTGTATTGTTATTTGATCTTATGTCATGTTGTTATGATGTTCTATGAGCTCTAGAGATTTGTGTAAAAGGGTCTGTAGGGGATCTTGTAATAGTTTAGAAGAATTATGAATAAAAAAAGCATTTTGTTAAGATATATTTGGAGTTTCATACTAGAAAGACATGCAAGTTTATGCTCTTGATGTTGACAAATTGAATTATTGTTTTTATGAAGCGTGTATAA
>JARHVA010000330.1:5115000-5215000 GCA_037957365.1 Torreya grandis
AGGAAGACTGATTGAATAACTAATAAAATCAAAGGACATTGATTGTTCTTTTTCGAATATCCAAATGCCTATGGACTATGCATAAGGCAAAAAAAATTGGATCTTTTAACAAAGCCATTGTGGAGATAATATGATGCCTATCCAATGAAAAAGGACTATTATTAAAATTTAAATTGAATTCCTAACCTCTTATCATGAAATAATTTAAGGAGATTCTATATTTAGAACAAAGATTAGGTGAATCGGTAAGAAATGAATGCTAAATATAATTATGATTAATTAAATTAATTAGATGAGATAATTAAAAACTAGAAAATGTAGATGAAACTGACTTGTGATTTGATAAAATGGTAAATGGCATGTTAAGAAAAAGCTTCTTGAAAGTGATCTTAGATATGGGAAACATACATGGTCTTGACACATTATTGAGCAATAAATGTAATATTTAAGTATCCATTTTAATAGAATTATTTTGGAAAGGAAAATATGATAGTTTGAATATTTATTATCTGTCACCTTAAATTTCTATTAAAGGCAATGAAATATTTCTAAATAACATTCCAAATAATATTCTAATTTTTATGTATCAAACTACAATAAATAACTCTATAATATCAATGTAATATGTATTTCAAATTGTTTGGTTCTCTAATTAAAAAGTGATTCCTATATATAGCTATATTGAAAATAGAGAAGATGGCATTGCATATGATCAAAGATATTCACTGTACAATAACAAAAATGTAGCTAGTCTCATATAATCTACAAGTTTTGTTCTTTTAATGGTAATCTCCCCATGCATATGGGCACAATGAAAAATCTATATTTACATGGGTTGGATATAGTTTATCTATAGTCTATGCCATAGAGGAAAATACCAACACATTTTATATAATGGAATTAATCTATCTAATGTAATATGCTCTATGCCATTTGAAAAATAAAATTATATTTAAAATATAAGAATATAACATAATAGAAATATGATATGTGAATTCAATGCATGGAAGTAGAATATCATAAATGTCATTGCAAAGAAAAATCTTGTTCTTGCCTGACAAATTGTAATATGTGGTGATTGATAAAATGCCAAATATTTTTCAATTACTTTTGTGCATTCCCCAATGCTAATGGGGAAAATTTACTATAGTATGTAGGCTACAAAATTATATAAATTCAACATGTTGTTACTTTTGATATCCTATGTAATTCTTGAAACCTAGTTTCTTCATTTTTGGAATCATAAGACCATTATAAATTTTATAAACATAATTTTTTTAGACTACTCAATCACTTCAAATCACTATACAATTAAATGGTCTCAAATTCAAAAATAATTGAAAACCCTAAGACCATCATCCAAAGTAAATCTTTCACTAGTCACTTGTAAACCAACCTTGTCTCAGCACTAACAAGCTGTAAGATTTAATATTTCATAAATAAATGAGATTAAAAAATTGTGATACCTCCTGCACAAACAGGTCAATAACACATACAACACTGCTAACCTAAAACACAAAGGATTGTAATGAATTTGAATATTAACCTTAATCCATAGAACAAAAAAGAAATTCATTGTTCATAAGTCCATCTAATAAATTCTCTTGAATTTTCAAAAAAATTAGTCCCACATCAATCAAGAATAAATTTCATTTTCCACATTCATGACATGCAATAATATAAAAACATAGCTTCTAATCTATGTTACATAGGAAAAATAACTGCATAATTCAAATGAAATTTTATGTGAAAAATAGATCTTGAGCCACTGCCATACAAAAATAATATCTTCCTAGAAGTCATGATATATGAAATCAATTTTTTTCAAGATTACTATTTTACACTAAAATCCATCCTTACCAGTGAGCTGAACCTCCCTAATGTAGATTATAACATCAAGAACTTGAAAAAAAGTTGTAAGATTACAAGAAAAATAAGATCCCATCAAAATACTTATATGAAAAAAATGGTCATTCCAATAATAAAAAAGAAAAATTAAAAAAATAAAATCTTATCACTCTATCTAGACTGGCTTGAATATGAACTACTTTGCCTTTGACAAACTTGTTTCTACTTTTACTATATAGATGCAATTGTAGAATAGATAAGTTTATGTTGTTAATATCCAACACTGATCACTTGATACTCGACTAAGCCCACATCAATGCATGAATAAAAAATCCATTTATGAAATATCTAAGATAATAAATATTGTTAGATTCATTAAAATTTACCCACACAATAAAATAAGTAGATCTTCAAAGCCAATGTCCTACTATCATAAACTTATCTTTAAATATAATGCTTACCTTCAAATATTTTACTTTAAAATTTAAGTATATACTTATGTATAGTTTATAATGACGATCATAGTAAAAAAAATAGATTAACAAAATCTTGGATTTTTGGAAATATATTTAATAACATTAGATATGGAGGTATATTCATAAATAACCCCCTGGGATTATGCCAATATTTACATGACAAAGTTTATAAAAAAACATTAAAAATGTTAACATTATACATGTTTTATGTTTTTTGATTGGTTGAAAAAAAATATTAACATGCATTCAATATTTGAACGTAAGACTTCATTATCAGTTCAACACTGGAGCTCAATATATTAAAGTAGAATTTTGGCTTTGGATTTGTACAATTGGACTCTCAAACCTTTAAATGTCACATGGAATCCTATAAATATATGATGCATGTTTATTAATGCTAATCTATAGGATGGTAACGAACGTTGTAATTGATACAATATTTCACATTCATATGGCCATATAAACTTGAACTGGAATGTACAAACATGAAAGCTTAAAATAAATGAGCTGGTGATAGAAGTACAACCATTATATGAATGCAATAAATAAAAAAATTTGCCCAGAAATTTTCATATAAATTTTGGAATATTTCCAAAATCCATCCCTTGGAATATTCCAACTTTATATGTAAAAACATTAGGAAAAAATTACAATTATTTAAATCATATGCATTTAAAAAAAATATTGGCTAAAGCAAAAATTACTAATTGAATAGTGAAAACATTAGTAAGTTGGCTTGGCAAGGACTAATAAATATTATAACAATGGCTACATAACTGTTCTAATTTGAAAACTAAGGTATTCATATAGGGTTTACATGCTTAATATTTAATAATACATAAGTTTATTATAGTCATTAAATGTGAAACTAAATATATATGGTTGAATTATCAATTATTTAACCTTAATATTTAGATATGATATGAGAATATTTCTAGAAGAATTTAGTGTCTTTTGTTAAATTATAAAAAATAACAACATGATTATTATGCTTTGTTCCATTGGTTTTTATCCTTTGCTTTCTCACCTTTTATGTAAGAAAAATAAGCTTCCTTTTCATTAACTTATAAAAATATATGAAATATAAGTAAAATAAATGAGTTCTAAGACCTTATGATGAGAGTGAGGATAGATGAATAAATAATTTATAATTATCAAGCCACTAATTGGTGGAAACCACTTGATAAAACCAAGTTGAAAAGCAGTAAATCATATAAATTCAAATTCTTCATAGAGAGATAAAAGGTTAAGTCTTGAAAGAAAAGTCCTTAATGGGAAATACTAGTGTATAAATTTAAGCCAATCAATGATAAATTCTTGAATAATTTCTTGATCCATTTATAATTCCTTTGAGCACTTAATAAAATGATAATAATATCTTGTTCAATCAATGATAAGTTATTGAATGATTTCTTGATCCATCTATAATTCCTTTGAACACTCAATAAACTTCTAACAATCTCTTGTGTAATCTCTAAATGATCTTTTATGTTAAATGAAATATAATTTATTCATATTTATAAACAATTAAATTAAAATTAATACCTTGTGTGCAAAAATTTAATACATTATCTAAAATTAAAAAAAAACTACATGACAAAGGGTTCAAGTGCACTAATACTATGAAGAGATAAAAACAAACACTTATAAGTGTCTAAACACTTCTCAAAGGTGTAACAAGCATGGTAACTAACACAAAGATTGTGACATGATGGACAAAGAGGTGAAACTTTGTTGGAAGAATATAGATTTAATTTGTTGATAAGGATAAAGGTGGACATCCCAAGTCAAAAAATGTGTCAATAACACTTGATTTGAGAGCAATAATACAAAAAATAAGAATAATAAAATCATGCTAATTAATGAATAATAAATGTATAGGGGTTATTTTTAGGTATACACATTTTTTTCTAATTTGAAATGTGTCTAAGAATAGTTTTCGTAGTACAAAAATAATATATTTTTGACTACAATATACACATGGATCTTGATAATATATTTCAATGCACCAAGAATATTAAAAAAGAATTATTTTTTCTACATACATATGGGTTAACACAAATTAATAATAATAATATATGCTAGAATTTTAACAATTGAAATGAAAATACATCATATTGTTGAAATTATAGATGATGTGGAGTTAGACACACTTATCACATACATACCTCAACACTGGAGTAAAACTCAACATAATTTCAATCACTATAATTCAGTTTAAGTAAACTGTTAGTCATGTACCTCAAAGTCTATCATGCTTAATATGGTAATGCATGTAATTCATTAGCATTTTTAGGAATATACTAAACATAATATAATTCCCCTTTTTTGGATGTCAAGACTCATGTAAAAAAGATATATTAGATGTAAGATATGTGGTATGGAGAATATACAATAATGTGCAAAGATATGATATTTATGAAAATGCAAGAGAGACATTTTCCCCTATGATATATGATTCCCTAGGACATAAATTGAATAATAATGTATAAAAATGGCACATCATAATAGTAAGTTGTTAATATTAAAGTTATATACGTGGTAGATGCACTTTATGAATTGTGTTCATGTAATTGAGGAAAAAATATGTGTAATTGCATGGAATTGGTGGTCAAAATGGGGTCTTCAATAGACGTTTTTATACTTAATAATGATAAACATCAATTTGTATGGATTATTTGAGATTCCTACATGTAAAATTTTAAGATTTTATAAGTACATGGATTGTAATATTTTGAGTTTAGTTTTTATTCTACTGATTTTTATTTAAAATGGTTAAATATGACTAGGTTAAACAACTAAAATTTGAAAAGGTATTTCTTATATAAAAACACAACAAATAGTCATCTATGCACCCCAATAATTTTTGTAGTGTCATTTAATATCTTTTGACAACCCTTTGTTAAAAAGTTATAAGATCATTTACTTTTCAACCGATATTATTTTAATTTTTAATGAATATGGTTTTTTTAATAATATTATAAGTAAATAGACTATGAAAGTGATAAATAATGGATAACCAATAATGCATTCTTATTTAACTACCTCAATTTTCTTTAATATATGTAGAATTAATCCTAATTTATGGTCTTATATTTTTTCCAATTTGGATGAATAAAATGAAAATGTTTTATTAAATTTGATAATTAAGAGATTTTTAATCCTAATTAGACAAACTACTATGTAAAATTAGAATGCTACCGATATGTTATGAATGACTTAAACTGATTTAGAATGTACTAAATTTAGAGATATCCTAAAATAAAAAACCATCAAATAAATACAACTCAACTAGAAATCAGATGTGAAATACTATAAATGAAACTATAAAAATGATTATGTTTGTGAATTATGAACATGGTTTTACTTGGATCTGGGATAAGGCTATTGGAATTGAATAGGGGTAACCTGAATTGATGTCCGTAGGGAATGCTGACATCTAGTAAGGGTTTTGTTCTTAATGACTTATATGACAAGTTTAATTTCACATGTAGTTCTCCCTACGACAATGATGTGTGTGAAATAATAGTAGTAGAGTAACTTGGAATCCTTGTATGAATTCCAATAGATCATTCTAGCACAAGAAGGTGAATCAACCACTATAGATAGAATGAGATTAATTTCTAATGCAAAATTTGATCTGATGTATACAACATAAAAAATTACATTAATTTCAATTCTTTTTAAGAAAATGGTGAAAAACTAAGCAAATAAGTATTAATGTTCCACACAAATAACCCCAATCTAATATTTTGATGAATATGGATTTTGAAATTGGGTAATTTTATGTGATTTTATAATCAAAATGTTTGTGTAAAAAAATTTAGAATACATGCCACATATGATGCCCCATTCTAAGAAAAAATGAGTTAAACTTTAGTATTCCCCCAAAATAATACTATAGCGAACTATGATTCTTATAATTTTTGGAAATTGTTGTTTTCTACCTATGTGGAAAACATTGCATTATTTTGGAGATTGACAACCTATGCCATTATCCTGATGGGTTGATATATGCACTCATGGAAATATAAGATCACTCATGCCCACCATTACCATAAAAAGGCCATCATCAAACAAATAATATACACAAAATATTATGCATATTATTGTCTTTGAATAATATACAATCCAAATATTTATCTCTCTCAATTACTTAGGAAAAGCAAAATGAGTGCCTAATGAATAGGCAAGGGAGTTGGTTTCAAAACAACGGCTTGGTTATTGTGATCAACCCAAATAAAGGTGGATTGTTCTAAATAAGTGCACAACAATATATTTATTGTGAATACAAATAAAATAATCCAATAAATATAAAAAAACTTTAAATCAAGATTAACTCTATGATTGGGTGTAAGCATGACTAAAAACAAAATTGGTTTCAAAATAACTCAAACCACTAACTAGTGTGAACATGACCACTACAACACTCTCCCTTAAGTGTAGAAGAGGGAGTGAGAAAAGAGAAAACAAAGAGACATAATGGGTCTAGGTAACTAGTCATGATCTCATATCCATGTAAAAATCATAAATAAATACAAAATGTGCTTAGGGTAAGCAATCTATCTTACCAAAATACATGATTATTGAGTCACTATAACTTGCAAGTCAAATAAGAACTAGTACTCTATATGAGGCTCACTTTGTAAAAACACACATCACAAAATGAGGAAAAAGAGTTACCATGGATGAAATGTATCACCATAAGGTACTCAAAAACTAGTAAAACAATAGTGAGAGTGAAGAAGACAACATATGCTACAAGGCATCCCAAGAAGCATGACTCAAAATCTCAACACAAACCTATAGTAGGTGCACTCAATGGAATTAAGCCCATCAATCAAAAAATGCACTCAATCAACTATCTCAAAAATAAAATTTTGTGTGCTAAGGGATAAAAATGAGCACAACACCTGAAGTAGTATGTGCACACACCTACCCATAACATTGAAGTGGGTGTAGTGACTCAAAAAACTTATCTATATAAGTGGTCCAATCCCACTAAAAATAATAAAATGATGACATTGGGTTGTACCAAATTAGGTACTCTTTAAGGGAGATCAAAATCCATAATAAATCTGAAGGAGACTATCAACATCAAAAGTACAGTTATAAATATCTCAATAATATGTCTAAATGGATTTTTACTATCTAAAATTGATTTTTTCATAAAATATGGATGTGAATTATGATCCAATGAGTAAAACCTATCTTTTCATGTATGTGCAATTTTTTTTTGTAACCCAATCTCTAAGACAGGACACTCTATATGCCCCTCTATTGAGGTGAGTTGTGAAATCTGCATTAGTCATATAATCTAATGTAAAATAAAAGTTTAAAATATGAAGTATTCACAATAAAATTGGATATCATGGGATCATAATAATTAATTGATAAATTTAGTAACATAAGATGCATGTATAACCAACCATAGATAGTGTCATATCTAGACAAATGTTAGCAATGAGAAATATATTGAATACTTATCATCTATTATTACATGACCCAATTTAAAACTTCTTTAAAACTATGGATTATTATTGACATGGACATTTACATAAAATTTTCATGTGTTTTTGAATTTCATATTATATCATGACTTTATTGGACACTTTAATTTATGTGTTATTCTATCATTATTCTTATAATGATTATGTTATAAGGTTGCATATATTTCAGTTGGTTATTTAGTTATAATCATTGGATGTTTATTTGATAAATATTACTGATGTCTTTTTTTATGATTGTAAGATTTTCCATGAGCTAGGCTTGACTGATGGAGTATGGTTAGCAAGGTTATACTAGTGGAAAGTTGGTTATAATCTAATAATGAGTACTAAGACCTGAGTTTCCAAAACAAAAATAGTTGGTCTATAGACTATTGTATGTTGACTATGATTACTTTTTAGTCTAATCTAAATATTTTATTCATACTTATTAATTTTTTGAGTCAATTTGACTATTATTTTTTGTTGTCATCTTTATCTAGTTTAATATGGTTGCCTCTTTTGTTATATTTGATTTATTTAGAATCATAATTGGGGTCAATTTCATTTAGGCTTGTTTTATAGTAGTGTCACAAACATGATAATTACTCCTATTTTGGATCAATTCCATCTTTGGAAAATAATGAATATTGTGATATTATCTTGGTGATTTGATATCTTGGATGTTGTATTACATATGTCATTTTAATTTAGTCTTAGCTTAAACATTTTTAAGTCTATGTTCCTGACTTGTAAACTCATTTTGTCTTTGTGATTATGATCTTAGATGTCTTTGTTACCTTGATGACCTTATTGTGGACCTTTACTTTTAAGGATTATGGTTTTGATTGTTGAGTACAAATATATTATGAGACCATTACTTGGTTATTTTTTTCTTTATATTGCCATTGTCACTTGGACCTTAGAATACTAAGAAAAAATATTATTTATTCATTTAGATTTGATTGTCACTCAATGTAATTGGAATTTAGTCATCATAATGCATGAAAATATATGGTTGGAATAAGGTTTTTTTTGTTTTGATGATTTTATTGTAGTCAAGCTTCTAGTTTTTTTTAGTGTTTATAAGTTTCTAGGTGAGCTTGGTGAGCTGGGAAGAAAACACTAACTACCACACGAAAGCTTGTGGAATCTTATCTATCATTATTTATACATTTTTAGTTTTGATGTCTCAATTGGAAAATTTATGGTGGAGAAAGTTATTAAAAATATGTCATTATTTTCTATAAGAAATGGGAACATGGGGGAACAAGGATTTAATACCTCCATTATGTTGCACCACAACCCAAGCTATTATGGTGGGAAGTTACAATTATTAATGCATTTTTAAAAACTTAGTTTTGCATAAGAGATCATTTTAGTTTATAGGGCACATATAATGTAGTGTGCATCGAAAAAGGAAGGACTCTGTATTGTGTAAAATTAAGGTAAAGCAAACTTTGTTACCCAAACAAGTAAGTGGTTCTCCATCATTGTTTATTTGTGTCTTGGAAAAGTATAAAATGTGAATGATGAGAGTTTTTTTGTTTGTGTTATTGATATGCATATTGGAATTATTGTTTGAGTTATGATATTGGGTTGTGTTAAGAATGTTGTTTCCATTATTAACTTTTCTAGGTATATTATTTTATTTGAACTCTTGTTTTGGATTACAACTTAACAACCTTCTTAATCAACTTCATTATAAAACATGATGATCTTTATTTGTATTTAAATGGGATAACTAGTTTAAATTTATCTTGAGTACATTTTATAATCATTGTAACTCCTATTTGATTAAATAATTTTAAATGCTTTATTTTTAAATTGAGGACTGAATAAACTTTTCTTATAGTAAAATGTTGTTTGTAATCATCTATTTGTGATTTGATCACTCATCTATACTACTAATTAAACTATACTTTTATTCATTATGTTTTATTTTGGGAATAAAACTTTGTAGTTTAATTTGGTTTAAATCATTATTATTTTGATATTATATGGTTGTATCAATCATCTTTATCAATGATTAATAATTATTTTTTGAATTCTAAAGAGGTTGGATGTTTTCCAATAACTTGGTTCTAGATAGTAATGAACTTAATGGACATTTTATTCATGTGATTTATTTAGAATAATTTAAGTTATGAAAATTAAGCTTGGTTTCAATTCTTACCTATCAATGACATGTTCATAAGATTTAGGACTTTGTGCAAATTTGGAGTCATTGTGGTTAAATGGATGAGCCTGAAAGGCATTTGTGGGTGATTATTAATCATTGAATTATTTTTAGGATCATGTGGTTGTTTTAATGCATAAGATATTATTATTCATATTGAAAAGGGTTGTGTAGGATATTGTGATGTTTTGGTAAACATTTATCGATTTGATAATACATGTTTGGTTGAGTTAGATATTGACTGCAACCATATTCTTCTTTAGGTAGTTTCTTAGAATATTCAAGCATCAATTTGGTTAATTTTTACTTTTAATTATTAATCATGTTGATTAATGTTTTAAACAAGAATGTGACTTATTTCAAAGAACTAAAAATGTTCTTGTGTTATTAACTTATAAATTATCAATAAATGGTGTTAATGCATTTGATTTTATTTGGGTTCCACTCATATTTCACCCTTGATTCTATTTCTCTATACATTGTTATATATGTTGTCTTAAATTATACTTAGTTATGCACTGGAAGAATTCAATAATGTTTTCCAAATTATTATATTAATAAGCATGGTTATTTTTTGAACTCTTATTTATTGAATTCTCTCCATTTTAGAATGCCATTGTTTAGGGGTAGATGAAACTCTTTGTGTTCTAATTTTTAATTGCATTTAGATATTTATAGTTAATGTTAATGTTAATGACTAGAGGACCATTGAACAAGAGGTTTACTAAATAGAACATCTCATGTACAAAGAGAGTTATCAACTCAGTTCTTAATGATAATTATCATGTTTAATTCTTAAGCTTGTTTATTTTGAAATAATGCTCACTTAACACTCAATATACTATAATTATTAGAGGAAAACAATAATTTTTCCCTAAATATAATCTTTATAATCATGATTTTTAAATGGATGTATTAATAAACTTATTTTTTTCTTAAGATGTTTTAATAAGTAGTCATTGTTATAATGGAATATTCAATATCTACTAAGCAAGGCTATGAACCTAAGATCAAAGTCTGAATGATTCGATGGGATTGCATAATATGTATCTAAGTTAAAATTTATGATATTAATAATTATTGGGATAACAACATGATTGGATAATGAATGTAAAACATTTAAGTTTTGACATGATGATTAATAAACTACTTAATAATTAAGTAAATATGAGAGTAAATGTTGATTTAATTCTATGTTTATCTATTAATAAAGGTCATTTATTTATGGCTATTAACATTGTGCCTTGAAATAAAGTGGTGAAGTAAATTAGTAGGAACAAAGTGAACTAATACTTGTAATGTCATTGCATGAATATTAATGTGGTACTTTTGAATCGATTTGGGTATTATTCCTGGCAAGTAGTTGTATTTAGTATGTTGGTGGATATGTTTATGAATAAAAGCATAATCATTTATGTATAGATTGATTTGATATAATGTTGAATGTTATTAAGGAAAAAAATTTAAGTTGTGGTTTCTTTTACCTTAATTAACTTTAAATTATTTTTATGCAAATAAGAACTCATTTAAGTTTGAGTCTTGAAAAGGTGGTTTTCATGATAAAAAGATGAATTATGAAAATATTCAGGTCAAAATTTATAAAGGTACGCAAGTACCCTTATATATCCCAATATTAATATACTTCAATGGATGAAGCACTTTATCATAAGGTTTACTCACAAAGACCTAATCTTAAGGAAGTTGTCTTTTAAAAAAATTCATATGATCTTTAGCTAAGATCAAGTCTGAGTTTTGTAGACCTATTGATTATTTAAATACATTTAGAGTTGAAAAACACTCTATTTAATGATTTTTTAAAAAAAATTGGGGTTTGTTACATTGGTATTAGAGCATGGTTGCTTCTCTACAGAGCTTTGGAGAACCACCTTTTAAATCTTTACCCTATGTTAATATATAAATGTTTGACTCCTTGGGATGTTTCGAATAAGATCAAGAGGAATGTCTAATGTCAATACCAATCATGTTAATAATAATATTACAAGAGGGAAAGAGAAAAACTATAATAGAGGTCATGATGTTCATAATCAGAATAAAAATAGAGTTGACCCTCATACCACTATTAATACATGTAGTAATAGTGGTGTCCCTAATGCAAATGTAGTTGGGGAGATCTACTTAATAAGTATGAAGGGGTCCTAAATGGGATTTTGACAGAATTAAATACCATTAAATTTAAAATGGAAAGACCAGAATGCAAGCTTAGTATCCTTGAGGGTGTTTTTCAAGAAGGCTTGCACGAGTTCGAAAATGAGTAAAGGGAGGATCAAGTAATCGAAGAGCTACCCTTGGAAGTGGTAGAACCAATCATTATGGAGATTAAGAAGATTCCTACACTTACCTTTTTCAAAGGAACAATCTGGTGATGTAGTTGATGCTTGGCCACTACACTTACATAAATATTTTAATCTACATAACATGCCCAATAATGTGAAAGTTAAGTTGATAAACTATCAGCTAGTTGGTGTTGTTTCCTTATGGTGGAATAAATTATGTGTTATATAAGGGTACCACCCTATGACCCTTATGATTTTTCATAAAATAGTTCAGAAATGGGTACCTAAGTGACAAATCTAAATAATAAAAAAGTTCTAATTTTTAGTTGATAAAATAAGAAAACATGTATGTCACTAAATATGAAAATAAATTTTTGAATCTTCTACATCATGTAAATTATATGCATGACGAAGAGACTAAAGT
Organism: Torreya grandis; assembly: GCA_037957365.1. Classification (NCBI taxonomy): domain Eukaryota; kingdom Viridiplantae; phylum Streptophyta; class Pinopsida; order Cupressales; family Taxaceae; genus Torreya; species Torreya grandis. The sequence goes on from JARHVA010000330.1 coordinate 5,127,708, forward strand.
GATCAAGCTAAAACTAGGATTATAGTAAATATTGATGCATGCCATAAATATGACTAAACTTAAAATTTTGGTAGTTTTGATTGAGTCTATCCATAGGCCAAAAGAGAAAAACAAATCTCAACATAAAGCAATAGAAGATATTAAGAAGAGTAGACAATAGAAAAAAAAATATATATCTCCACCACTCCTAAAAATCTCAATAAACTAGATAAAAATGGAAGGTTTACAAGGATTAGTAGTGGCTTTGGTAAGTTCCAAGTGCAGAATAAAAACTTTAAGGCCCTAAACTCACCAAAATCAGCATCAAAAAACAAAAACTAAACCCAAAACAATCAATGTGGACTAGCCACAAAATCCAACACTATTCCTATCTGACCCCCAAGAGTTGTATATGGCTAGGAATGTGATGATAATCATTACCATAATAACTGTTCAAATCTAAAATTTGTCCAATCATCAAACCGTTGGGTGTATGCAGTTGTTGATAATAAAAATGATTATTTATAAGCTACTCTAATAGAAATGAGAGATACTTTATGTGTTTTTAATGTGAACATTATAATTGAATCTAGTGCTACAAATAGATTTATTTCACCTACTATGACAAACAAGTGTATTTTAAAGCCTATTAAAGTTAGAAAAGGTTGGGAGGTAGAGTTCAGTATAGGAAAAATGGTGTTAATCTATGAATTCTTAGAGCCAGATGACCTAGATTTAAGAGTTTTCAAGACTAAACTAAACCTTTATTTATATCATGTAGGATCATATTATTTAATATTGGGTATGGAATGGCTACAACCACATAAATCAAAAATTAATTGGTGTGGTAAAAAGATGTGATGCGTAGATGATTTTGTCAAAATCATGGAAGTGTAAAGCATTAAAAACCCTAAGGCACATAAATTAATTTCATCCTTGTAGTTTAAAAAGGTAGTACATAAGGGATGCCAAATGTATTTTGTCAAAGTGTAAGAATTATTTCCATTTAAAGAAATAATCAACAGATATTTCCATTTGCTTAGGGAATTTATAAAAGTATTTTTTTTAGAAATTGATTAATCTTCCTCCTAAAAATGAATTCCACTTATCTATAGATATTATGCTAGGAGTTGCACTTGCTTTTAAAGCTCCTTATATAATGAATGTGGTAAATTTATAGGAACTAAAATTTTAGCTATAAGAAAATTTAGAAAATGGCAGCAAAGACCAAGTGTATCTCTTTAAGTGCTCTAGTTAACTTTGTAAATAAGAAGAATAAAACCTTAAGGTTTTGTGTTTATTATCAGATGCTTAGTAAAGTGAAGACAAAAAATATTAATCCATTACCAATGATAGATTATGTATTTAATAAAAAGAAAGGAGCAATTATCTTCTCTAAAAATAATTTGAGATTAGGGTATTCTCAGCTGAGAATAAATAGGAATATATGTATATGTCTAATTTCTCAACCATAAATGGTCATAATAATTTTATGGTTATTCTATTTGGATTAGAAAATGCACCAACTACATTTATGAACTTAATGAATAATGCTTTTAGGTTGTTCTTCAATAATTTTTGCTAGTTTTGTTATATGATATTCTAATTTACTCTAAAAATGATGATGAACATGAACAAGAATTGAGATTATCCTTGCAAAGACTATGGAATCATAAGCTGTATAAAAATTGGTCCAAACATGATTTCCTTAAATATGAAATTCATTACATAGGACATGCCATTTCTAAATATAGCATTGATGTATATCTAACAAATATCAAGGAAATACAAGAGTATCTTTCTCCTACTAATGTACATGAGATGAATATTTTTATGGGTTTGGCTAGTTATTACTACAGGTTTATGGAGAAATTTTAAATATTTATATATGCCTTCCATAAGGCTAGTTTTGGTTTCTAGGTAATAGGTTTCTAGGTAGATGCTTCCAAGGATGGTTTTGATGGTATTCTAATCCAAGATGGAAAAGTGGTGATTTATGAGTCACAATACTTCAAGGAACATGGAAATAAATGTACTACACATGATATGGAGGTTGTTGCCATAGTTCATGATTTCAAGTAGTGGAAACTCTTTTTGTTAGAAAAAAATTTCAAGGTGAAATATGATCATTGTATCCTATAACATTTTTCTACTCAAATATACTTGAATTCACACCAGTGCAGATAGCTAAAATTTGTGATTAATTTTTATATGGGCATTTCCTATGTCAAAGGTAAGGAAAATCATGTTGTTGAAGCACTCACCAGACACACATGCCTTATCAAAATTTTGCACTGAGTCTAATTATAGAAAATTGTGATGAAACAACAACTTTTTGATGAATATTTTCAAGAGTTAAGAGAATTTTTGGCCATTGAGCATGTTGCAAATTCATTTGCTAATTCTTCTATTGAAAAAATGTCTTAATTAGGCATAAAATTTAAAAATTATACCTAAATATGGGAAATTTCTAATTTGAGTTCTAGAATAAGTGCATAAAACACCTCATTATGCTCATTCATGTGTCACAAAGACACATGAGTTAAAAGGTGTTATGTTTATCCTGGTGTGAAACTTGGTGTGGCTAATTTTATGGCCAAATGCTTAGAGTGTGAGTGGGTAAAAGTTGAGAATTATCATCCTAGAAGTTGTTTGTATCCTCATGAGTAACAAAAGATAATAAGGATGCAGTATAAGTTGATTTTATTGATGGGTTGCCTAAATATCATAGAAAACATGATACTACTCTAGTGAAATATGATAAATTGACCTAGGTTGGTCATTTTATTGCTAGAAATTTAATTGATGATATTTTTGTGTTTGGAATTATATTTTTAAAATAGGTTTTTTGGATTCATGGTATTAAAAATTAAATTTTTTAAATAAATATAAAATTTTAACATCAAATTTATAGTAAGCTTTGACTATAATATTTAGAATAAATTTGAATTTCAATTCTAAGTACCACTTGAAAATAGATGGTCAAAGTAAAAAGTTGAATCAAGTGGTTGAAGACGTGATACGAATAAATGTCATCGATTAACAAACTAAGTGGGAAGATTTTCTTAATTTATTTGAATCTAATTATAATAAAACTTATGATTCTTTAATTAAAATGATTACTTTTGAAGCTTTGTATGGGTGTAAGTACAGAACACCACTTGAATAGGACAACTTAAAAAATATGTTTCTTTTGTATATGATGTATTTTAGGAATATGATAAGCAAATTTATCATATTTTAAAACATATGAAAACTACGTCTAATAAATAAAAGAGATATGTAAATTAGAAAAGAACTCCATGCAGATTTAGTATTGGCGATAGATTTTTTTTATGAGTCAAACCTCATAAAAGCTCCATTAAGTTTGGAAAATAGTTTAAATTACCTCCACACTTTTTGGACCTTTTGACAACATTGAAAATATTAGTCTTATTTATTATTGGCTAGCTCTTCCTCTTTCTCTATCTAGTATTCATGTTTTTTTTTTATGTTACTTTTTTAATAAAATGCATATATGATCCTGCTTATATTTTGGTTTGGAAAATCATGTTGTTGATGCATTCACCAGACACACATGCCTTATAAAAAAATTTTTAATTAGTCTAATTTTAGAAAATTGTGATGAAAGAATAACTTTTTGATGAATATTTTCAAAAGTTAATAAAATTTTTGGCCATTGAGCATGTTGCAAATTCATTTTCTGATTTTTCTATTGAAAAAAATGTCTTAATTAGGCATCAAATTAAAAAATTGTACCTAAATATGGGAAATCTCTAATTCGAGTTCTAGAATAAGTCCATAAAACACCTAATTATGCTCATTCATGTGTCACAAAAATGACACATGAGTTAAAAGGTGTTATTTTTATCTTGGTGTGAAACTTGGTGTGGGTAATTTTATGGCCAAATGCTTAGAATGTGAATGGGTAAAAGTTGAGAATTATCATCCTAGAAGTTTTTTGTATCCTCATGAGTAAAAAAAGATAATTAGGATGTATTATCAGTTGATTTTATTTATGGGTTGCCTAAATATCACAGAAAATATGATACTATTCTAGTGAAAAATGATAAATTGACCTAGGTTGGTCATTTTATTTCTAGAAATTTAATTTATGATGTTTTTGTGTTTGCAAAATATTTTTAAAATAGGTTTTTTGGATGCATGGCATTAAAAATTAATCATTTAAAACAAATATAAAATTTTAACATCAAATTTATAGTAAGCTTTGACTATAATATTTAGAAGAAGCTTGAATTTCAATTCTAAGTACCACTTGAAAATAGATGGTCAAACTAAAAAGTTGAATCAAGTGGTTGAAGATGTGATACGAATAAATGTCATAGATAAACAAAATAAGTGGGAAGATTTTCTTAATTTATTTTAATCTGATTTTAATAAAACTTATGATTCTATAATTAAAATGACAACTTTTGAAGCTTTGTATGGGTGTAAGTACAAAACACCACTTGAATAAGGCAACTTAAAAAATAGGTTTGTTTTGTATCTGATTTATTTTAGGAATATGGTAATCAAATTTATCTTATTTTTAAAAATATGAAAACTACGTCCAGTAAATGAAATAGTTATGTAAATTAGAAAAGAACTCCATGCATATTTAGTATTGGTGATAGATTTTTTCTATGAGTCAAACCTCATAAAAGCTCCATTAAGTTTGGAAAATATTTTAAATTACCTCCATACTTTTTGGACCTTTTGACATCATTGAAAATATTAGTCTTATTTATTATTGTCTAGCTCTTCCTCTTTCTCTATCTGGTATTCATGATGTTTTTCATGTTACTTTGCTAATAAAATGCATATCTAATCCTACTCATATTTTGGTTTGGAAAATCATGTTGTTGATGCACTCACCAGACACACATGCCTTATCAAAAAAAATTAATGCGTCTAATTTTAGAAAATTTTGATGAAACATAAACTTTTTGATGAATATTTTCAAGAGTTAAGAGAAGTTTTGGCCATTGAGCATGTTGCAAATTCTTTTGCTGATTTTTCTATTGAAAAAAATGTCTTAATTAGGAATAAAATTTAAAAATTGTACCTAAATATGGGAAATTTATAATATGAGTTCTATAATAAGTTCATGAAACACCTCATTATGCTCATTCATGTGTCACAAAGATGACACATGATTTGAAAGGTGTTATTTTTATCCTGATGTGAAACTTGGTGTTTCTAATTTTATGGCCAAATGCTTAGAATGTGAGTGGGTAAAAGTTGAGAATTATCATCCTAGAAGTTTTTTGTATCCTCATGAGTAACAACAGAGAATTAAGATGTAGTATCAGTTGATTTTATTTATGGGCTGCCTAAATATCTTAGAAAACATAATACTATTCTAGTGAAAAATGATAAATTGACCTAGGTTGGGCATTTTATTGCTAGAAATTTAATTGATGATGTTTCTGTGTTTGCAAAAATATTTTTAAAATATGTTTTTTGGATGCATGGCATTAAAAATTAATCATTTAAAACAAATATAAAATTTTAACATCAAATTTATAATAATATTTGACTACAATATTTAGAATAAGTTTGAATTTCAATTCTATGTACCACTTGAACATAATTGGTCAAACTAAAAAGTTGAATCAAATGGTTGAAGACATGCTACCAAAAAGTGGCATAGATAAACAAAATAAGTGGGAATATTTTCTTAATTTATTTTAATCTGATTATAATAAAACTTATGATTCTATAATTAAAATGACAACTTTTGAAGCTTTGTATGGGTGTAAGTACAAAACACCACTTGAATAAGGCAACTTAAAAAATTGGTTTGTTTTGTATCTGATTTATTTTAGGAATATGATAATCAAATTTATCTTATTTTTAAAAATATGAAAACTATGTCTAGTAAATCAAATAGTTATGTAAATTAGAAAAGAACTTTATGCATATTTAGTATTAGTGATAGATTTTTTCTATGAGTCAAACCTCTTAAAAGCTCCATTAAGTTTGGAAAATATTTTAAATTACCTCCATACTTTTTGGACCTTTTGATATCATTGAAAATATTAGTCTTATTTATTATTGTCTAGCTCTTCCTCTTTCTCTATCTATTATTCATGATGTTTTTCATGTTACTTTGCTAATAAAATGCATATCTAATCCTACTCATATTTTGGTTTGGAAAATCATGTTGTTGATGCACTCACCAGACACACATGCCTTATCAAAAAAAAATTAATGCGTCTAATTTTAGAAAATTTTGATGAAACAACAACTTTTTGATGAATATTTTCAAGAGTTAAGAGAAGTTTTGGCCATTGAGCATGTTGCAAATTCTTTTGCTGATTTTTCTATTGAAAAAATGTCTTAATTAGGAATAAAATTTAAAAATTGTACCTAAATATGGGAAATTTATAATTTGAGTTCTAGAATAAGTTCATAAAACACCTCATTATGCTCATTTATGTGTCACAAAGATGACACATGATTGAAAAGGTGTTATTTTTATCCTGATGTGAAACTTGGTGTTTCTAATTTTATGACCAAATGCTTAGAATGTGAGTGCGTAAAAGTTGAGAATTATCATCCTAGAAGTTTTTTGTATCCTCATGAGTAACAAAAGATAATTAGGATGCAATATTAGTTGATTTTATTTATGGGTTGCTTAAATATCATAGAAAACATGATACTCTTCTAGTGAAAAATGATAAATTGACCTAGGTTGGTCATTTTATTGCTAGAAATTTAATTGATGATGTTTGTGTGTTTGCAAAAATATTTTTAAAATAGGTTTTTTGGATGCATGGCATTAAAAATTAATCATTTAAAACAAATATGAAATTTTAACATCGAATTTATAATAAGCTTTGACTATAATATTTAGAATAAGTTTGAATTTCAATTCTATGTACCACTTGAACATAAATGGTCAAACTAAAAAGTTGAATCAAGTGGTTGAAGACATGATACAAATAAATGGCATAGATCAACAAACTAAGTGGGAAAATTTTCTTAATTTATTTGAATTTGATTATAATAAAACTTATGATTCTATAATTAAAATGACAACTTTTGAAGCTTTGTATGGGTGTAAGTACAAAACACAACTTGAATAAGACAACTTAAAAAATCTGTTTGTTTTGTATCTAATTTATTTTAGGAATATGACAAGGAAATTTATCTTATTTTTAAAAATATGAAAACTACGTCTAATAAATAAAATAGTTATGTAAATTTGAAAAGAACTCCATGCAGATTTAGTATTGGTGATAGATTTTTTTTGAGTCAAACCTCATAAAAGCTCCATTAAGTTTGGAAAATATTTTAAATTACCTCCATACTTTTTGGACCTTTTGACATCATTGAAAATATTAGTCTTATTTATTATTGGCTATCTCTTCCTCTTTCTCTATCTAGTATTCATGATGTTTTTCATGTTACTTTTTTAATAAAATGCATATCTGATCCTACTCATATTTTGGTTTGGAAAATCATGTTGTTGATGCACTCACCAGACATATGTGCCTTATAAAAAACAAATTAATGAGTCTAATTTTAGAAAATTGTGATGAAACGACAACTTTTTTTATGAATATTTTCAAGAGCTAAGAGAATTTTTTTCCATTGAGCATGTTACAAATTCCTTTGCTGATTTTTCTATTGATAAAAAATGTCTTAATTAGGCGTAAAATTTAAAAATTGTACCTAAATATGGAAAATTTCTAATTCAAGTTGTAAAAAAAGTGCATAAAACACCTCATTATTCTCATTCATGTGTCACAAAGATGACACATGAGTTAAAAGGTGTTATTTTTATCTTGGTGTGAAACTTGGTGTGGCTAATTTTATGGCCAAATGCTTAGAATGTGAGTGGGTAAAAGATGAGAATTATCATCCTATAAGTTTTTTGTATCCTCATGAGTAACAAAATATAATTAGGATGTAGTATCAGTTGATTTTATTTATTGGTTGCCTAAATATCATAGAAAGCATGATACTATTATAGTGAAAAACGATAAATTGACCTAGGTTGGTCATTTTATTGCTAGAAATTTAATTGATGATGTTTCTATGTTTGCAAAAATATTTTTAAAATTTGTTTTTTGGATGCATGGCATTCCAAATTAATCATTTAAAACAAAAATAAAAATTTAACATCAAATTTATAGTAAGCTTTGACTATAATATTTAGAAGAAATTTGAATTTCAATTCTATGTACCTCTTGAAAATAGATGGTCAAACTAAAAAGTTGAATCAAGTGGTTGAAGACATGCTACAAATAAATGTCATAGATCAACAAAATAAGTGGGAAGATTTTATTAATTTATTTGAATCTGATTATAATTAAACTTATGATTCTATAATTAAAATGACAACTTTTGAAGCTTTGTATGTGTGTAAATACAGAACACCACTTGAATAAGACAACTTAAAAAATAGGTTTGTTTTGTATCTGATTTATTTTAGGAATATCATAAGAAAATTTATCTTATTTTTAAAAATATGAAAATTACGTCTAATAAATAAAATAGATATGTAAATTAGAAAAGAACTCCATGTAGATTTAGCATTCGTGATAGATTTATTTTATGAGTCAAAGCTCATGAAAGCTCCATTAAGTTTGGAAAATATTTTAAATTACCTCCATACTTTTTGGACCTTTTGACATCATTGAAAATATTAATCTTATTTATTATTGGCTAGCTCTTCCTCTTTCTCTATCTAGTATTCATGATGTTTTTCGTGTTACTTTGTTAAGAAAATGCATATCTGATCCTACTCATATTTTGGTTTGGAAAATCATGTTGTTGATGCACTCACCAGACAGATATGCCTTATAAAAAAAAATTTAATGAGTCTAATTTTAGAAAATTGTGATGAAACAATAACTTTTTTTTCAATATTTTCAAGATCTAAGAGAATTTTTGTCCATTGAGTATGTTACAAATTCCTTTGCTGATTGTTTTATTGAAAAAAATGTCTTAATTAGGCGTAAAATTTAAAAATTGTACCTACATATGGGAAATTTCTAATTTGAGTTGTAGAATAAGTGCATAAAACACGTCATTATGCTCATTCATGTGTCACAAAGATGACACATGAGTTAAAAGGTGTTATTTTTATCTTGGTGTGAAACTTGGTGTGGCTAATTTTATGGCCAAATGCTTAGAATGTGAGTGGGTAAAAGTTGAGAATTATCATCCTAGAAGTTTTTTGTATTCCCATGAGTAACAAAAGATAATTAGGATGTATTATCAGTTGATTTTATTTATGGGTTGCCTAAATATCATAGAAAACATGATACTATTCTAGTGAAAAATGATAAATTGTCCTAGGTTGGTCATTTTATTGCTAGAAATTTAATTGATAATGTTTCTATGTTTGCAAAAATATTTTTAAAATAGGTTTTTTGGATGCATGTAATTCCAAATTAATAATTTAAAACAAATATGAAAATTTAACTTCAAATTTATAGTAAGCTTTGACTATAATATTTACAAGAAGTTTGAATTTCAATTCTATGTACCACTTGAAAATAGATGGTCAAAATAAAAAGTTGAATCAAGTGGTTGAAGACATGCTACAAATAAATGTCATAGATCAACAAAATAAGTGGGAAGATTTTATTAATTTATTTGAATCTAATTATAATAAAACTTATGATTCTATAATTAAAATGACATAGATGTTACTCCAAATAGGGCCTCATAATTATACATTTTACCCCATGTGTTTGTATGCATGTGAACAATAGTTTAAAATGCTTTATGTGAGTGTAAATTAATGATCTATCTTGTAACTAGAAACATATGTATCATGGGTTATCATTTGAGTGATTTATACATGTATTATGACTAATCCTATGATTCATATGCAAATAGGGATGTATAGGAAAAAATAAATTAGTTATGCACTTTATAATTTAGTATTATTTCTAAGCTTGAAAGGTGATTGAAGATCTATTTTAGATAATATGGACTTATCAATAGTCCAAATTTTTGAAAAGTATCACAAAAAATTGGACTGTATCAAGATTAAATTGGATTATGTCAAGATTAACATGGATTTATTACAAATAAATCACATTTATATAATGTATTTGTAATAATTCCAAATTATTTCGAATGATAAAAAAAAATTAATAGTTGAAAACTATCATAAATAAATTAGATTTCATCAATAATTACTTGGATTTATTATAAATAAATCACATCTATTTGATATATTTATAATAAGTATAAATGATTCAAAATAATCCAAAACAATTAAAAACTAACTTAAGATATTACAAATAAATCACATTTATCTAAATGTGCAAAAAAATGAGAAGACATGTGGTCTTTCTAATATCTTCAATTGAATTTATACAGTTGTTTAAACTAGTTCACAAGCCATGAATTTATAGATAATAAGCATGAGTAGGAAAAATAATTGATACATCAATTGAGCGCTCAGGTGCTATGTGGTTTAAATCACTTGGGATGAATGGGATACCACATGTCAGTAGTTGATTGGATCAAGAACTATCTATTTAATCTAAATCAGATGATGTCCACATGACCATCAAAATTTATCTCATATTTATGTACATGCCACATGTCGATCATGGGTGTTCTATTATTATATTATTAATATAAAGTCCCACATAGTTGAGTTATCAAGATTGTGATGCATGTCATAATCTTGAGTGATCACACTGTTTAAGACTTTTATTTGGACGTCATCTTTTCAAATAGTCAAGTCATCTATATTATGCCACATGGACCAATCTCAGGTGTTTTTGTAAAGTGTAATTTTAAAAACTAAAAAAACTAAGACTATTTGTTGATACACAAATGCCGAAGAAAAAATCTTGACATGCAAGTGAGACATTCTGAGGTGTCAACCCCAAAGATATTTTCACAAACATGAGAATGTCGAAGTGTATTTTATGATGCATAAAAGTTGAAATGTAAATTTTGATGTGCAAATTGCAAAGACCATTTTGAAGGGTGCAAAATGTGAAGTTTAACTTAAAAAACTGAATAGCCAAAGAGGTTTTCATGATTCAAAAAATGCTATTTATGCAAATGTTATTAAATAGATGCATAGTTAATGAAATATTGAATTGTTGTAGTAGAAAATATAAAACTCAAATGCAAAGTGTACTTTCCAAGACCCAAAATGTGAAGTTCTGCTAGAAATAACTATAAATAAATAAAATAATAAAACATTATACATTCCCAAAAAATGGATTAGATTTTGAAAAAAATATTCATATTTCTCAATCTAAAATTAAGAAACACCCTTTCAAATTTCTCAATCCTTTTATCACTAGTTTTGATAGTGCCTAGTGTGATGATGCATTCAAATAGTATGCTACAATGTCTTTCAAAAAGTTAGTGAGAACAATTGTATGAGCTATCCAACTTTTATTTGGTTTCTAAGCATAGATGATACTATCTATGAGTATGGATGGTAAATATGTGTCAGTTGGGTTTGTCTTCCATGTCTTGTCCAATCATACTGAATAAATTTCTACTTCTACATCTTTTTTCCCTACATGAACTGAGATTAACCAATCTACATTGACCCTTTTTTCTATATCTCCATTTGTTTGTAGTATCTCAATATTGATTTTAGATCTAGTAACCCATATTATATAGTTCATTCCTATATAATCATCAAGTCTAAACCATAAATTATCTTTGATTTGCACATCTTGAGCTGGATCAAATATAATTTTTGTTCTTTTGATTCTTGGACCAACATATGTATCTGTAAATGCCACTCCAAAATGAAGCATCCTATCATGAACCATTTTTTTAAGATCTCTATGTAGGGGTATGTTGTGGCAAGTTCTAAGCCAAAAATATCCTGTACATTCAAATTTAGAAGGGAACATGTCTTCTTTTATTGTGTCGTGGATGTTTAGGAAGTAATATGCAAGATCCTTCCACTTACTATTTTTGGTCAAACTAAATTCATTGAATTGTTGTACATAATCAATTTATATTTAATTTATTTTTCACTCTTTTTCCTACTTCTATGCTAAATTTTTTTAGCAATGGAATCTTGAGACATTTATCTATTTTTCAAGTCTTTGAAATATATTGTTGTCAGATTACCTTTTGGAAAATTTAGCTCACCATTTTTTTCCCCATAATGTAATCATGGGTGGGGGGACTAATTTCTATCTCATATAGAGTTTTTGCAATGCATAATGTGTTGACCTTGCTCCATGTGCAGAATAAATTATTGACCGTTTATCAAGCCTACTATTTTATTTCTTCCCTTTAGCTGGTAACTATTAACATAGTCTTTAAAATCCACTACCTCTTTAATCGAATATGGTATGAAGTTTCTTGAATTTTCACATGTCTTATAACTATCCATCATCTCTACTACACTCCATACATGTTTCCTCTTTATAAATTCAAATAGGTTTGCAAATGTACCATTGATGTCCTCATCGGTATGTCCTATACAGAGAAATCTAACCTTGACATTAAGGAAATGCCTTTGTAAACAAGGGGAGATAAATATTGTAACACATACATGTACAAATAAACATGATTTTGTGACTTTGTAAATGTAATACTAGTTTAATATAAGGTTCAACATTTTTCAAATATAATTATTGATGGAAGTAATGATTCTTATTGTCCCCACAACAACTGTCTACTTTAAGGTATATCATGGAAGGAAGTTTCTTGGAGGCACCAATTGATTGCGTTTATTCTCTATATTTTTTGCTTTCAGAGTAGCAATTTTTAGACAAAAGTGCATCATATAATGGATGTTTTGAATATATAGGTTTATATATTAAATATCAATAAGTATCTGGCAGTATTAGTTCCATATCCTTTAACCACTTGTTCAATGAGGTGATAGTAAAGTTAGATCCTCCAAGAACATATAGTAAAAATAATTTCCATATCCAAGTACACCATGACCATGTGGTATAATCCCTATCATTGACAACTCTCCTATTCTATTGGTAAATTTATTACTTTTTGTCACTGTCCTCAACATAAATATTATTTTGATGTTCTACCTTGTCATGAATGACATTGAGGCATTCCTAAAGGTATTTCTCTAATATTATTTTCTATGTGTAATACATTTATCTTGTGAAAATTATATGGTTTAAGTGCATCATGAATTATTGATGGATACAATCTTCCTGATCTCTAGAGAGGGACCCAGAGCATTTTTTTTGATTTAATAAGATGTATGTTTTACACATAGTTAAGTCATTATACATGGTAATGGTCACATCATAAAAATTAGTTATCCACATGTTATTGAATTTTGGTTGGGATATTGGTTCATATTCTATATCTAAAAGTTGTGCATTGATGTGGCACCTCATAAATTCTTCAGTGAAAGATGTTGTAGGATGTTGAACATTTTCTCATGAGCCATATATATCAACCTAGTATGTTATTCATGGAGAAACATCTAAAAAACCATCTACCAATTGGTCCAATAAATCCTAAATTGTCATTTTCTTCTTTTGTGGCTTTTGTTAAAATATCCTTGCATGAAATTCATTTCATTCCCCATTACTGTGACATTTTTGAATGTCAAAAAATATACCTCTTTTCAATCCATATATTTTAGGCCACGCTTCCAAATAGATCTCTATACCCTAAAAATAAATGTTAGTTTTGTTTTTATTTTTCTTAAACAAACCAGCAAAAATGACATCTAAGACATGTTGCCTCCTATCTATTGTGGTGGAATCAAGAAACTTTATCCTTACAAATTTTAGCATCTCAAATGATAATTATAACTAAAAACATTTTTTGGTAGAACATTTATCTTAATAAATTGTTGAAATCTCACAATCTATGTTTTCATCAAAATCCAATTCGCTGAGTGAAGTGTTTGGTTGACTTCTTTTTTAGCTTGAGTAGTTATAGGCACAAGTTAAATTTTTTTTATGCCTTTGCACTAGGAATGTCAGGAAAGGAGTGACTTCATTATCCACTATGTTTAAAACATTTCCAATTTCTTTCTCCTTTGGTGTCATGTATGGTAAGTTGATTTTTTTATAATTATCAATGTCCACTATTTTGTTGGAAGGCCATCTAATGATACATGTTTTAGTTACCTTTGTACTAAAATTATCACAATTTTGTATAACTTGCCTTATGTAAATTCCCAATTCATTTTCTAACATTGGGACATGAATGAAACCAAAAATATTCCTTAGTTGTCTAGATTCAACATAACCAAAATAAAAAGAATCATCATTTACAAGAGTTGTAGATTTGTGAAAAAAATGTACCCTTTCCCAATAAAAGTTTTTCTTAGGATTTGAAATGTGGTAGGATCATCAACATATCAAAAAAATAAATCTAAGCAAGAGTTTTATTGTTGTAATGGTTGTATATGTATAAATGAACTAAAATTATTGTCTTTCCTCCATGTCATTATCTATAGAAAATTTGTTTATGATGCGTTGCATCATTATTGTGATTCATATAGTAAAACTATAAACTACATCCCCAGAATTATCCATAAAATATGCAAGAAATGGAAGCGGTAGAATCATATCAAAAGATTTAGTTACATTAACACTTACACATTCAATAAGTATTTTCTCACTATGGTATGTGGAAGTGAGATTTATGGGTTCCATAGATTTAGCATCTGGACTTGCCACTTTGTGTATTCTTCCTTCACCAATGACCTTAACATTATTTATGAGAGAAAAAAGTCTCCACATTGGAAAGCCAATGACATTATTTTTCAACCAAGACATTTATAAAAGACATGAAAAGAGTTGTTAATCAAATTATTTATAAAATTAGTCTAATGTATACCTATATGTAAGAGATAAATCTATATTTATACCATAACATAAGCATGTAGATATGTTAAAACCTAAAAAAGTTAAAAAGGTTATGTATAACATTTTTTTAATGACATGGTTTATGTTAATAAAAAATAATAATAGATTTTAATATCATATGTTGAATACTTCAATTCTCATTTCATCCTACTTTGAAGGTATCTCTTAGGAGATAAATTTTAAACATGAATAAGAGAAAAATAGTCACATAGATAAAAATAGCTAATTAAGTCAATATTCAACCATGTATTTTATTAGTATACAAAATGATATTGAGCATTGGAGTTTTTGAGAAAAATTATGGAAAATGATTAGCTACTTATATTTTTGGATCATATATGTAATTTGAATCTCTATTGTGGACCCAAAACTTTGAATTTATCTTTTAGGAGATTCCTTTCAAACATGTATATGGGTACCCTTAAAGGTTTGAAGGTGGGATTGGGTAATACCGTGAAGGGACTTGTAATACCTTCAAGAGTAGAAATTATATTAAGATTGTGACTTCATTTTTAAATATTTAAATACATGTAGCATGCAACTAAAAACCCACAACATTTTAACACTCAAAAAATATTTTAAGTTCACCGAGCGAGTGACTCTCTATGATTACGCCAAGTATATCCATCGAATTTACCCAAAGATTGATAGATTGAAATTAGTGTATGAAATAATTGGGTAAGCATTCAAAAAAGATCATGCTAAATTTCATCATCCTAATCATCTAGAGACTAACTCAATAAAATGTATTATACAAAATCTTCTAGGAAAGTGACTCGGTGTGATCCTGCAAAGTGACACCATCCTATGAGTTCAATCTGATTAAAGTGTGACCATCCCATGATTTTGAAGAAATAAAAATTCCACCATCTCATGATTTTGATGTGATCAAAGTGTCACCATCTCATGAATCAATTTCAATTCAAATATAAAAAATAAAAGCAAGCTACCAAAGTTATTGACACCATTAATTCAAATGAATTGAACCTTACATTCAATTAGGTGAATCTACTAAATCCAAAGGTAATATATGAAATTTGTAGATCCAATTACACTCATATTACCATTTAACTAACAAATTTCAATCCTTATTTTGAACCCTCATGAAGTAGAAGTTTCATAGCTACATAATCTTGGCCTCCTCATCTCAATTTTAACCTCCTCCATCTATGTATTTAATTTAAAGAATAGTAGAATATAATGACATAGTGTTTGATGAAGCTACCCTCAAACGTGATTTCAATCACTTCTCTTATAATTGCAAAGAATTTTAGAAGGCCAAACCTTGCAATCTAGAGGACCAACTCTCTACATTCTCATGGAGGTACCAAGATGACCTATTGGCAATCAAGATAGTGGGTCTACATAATGTCACATCTAAACCTAAAGTAATTCCTTGCATCAAGTTATTATCTAATTTATTTATAAATGGTAAAATTTATGGAAAAATATTGCACTTTTACCAAAATAGCACACTAGTGGCCCACCTTAGTGGTAGAGCATTCAAAAGGTAATATAGGCTACCTGCCCCTGAGATGGCAACAACCACACTCTACTGAACACCTGGATACATTCCAACAATATAACCACCATGGTATGAGAATGGGCCCATGAATAAAGTACTTTTATAATCAAAGGCCTTATTTTTGATATCTCAATATCCACTTTCTAACATTAAGTCAAAATTGCCATGGCCTTATTAAATAAAATCTATGGTTTCCCCAGAGCGACTTATGTGAATAGGTTGTGGATTCACCTACTCAATCTTGTTCTCAGCTCCAAAAGGATAATTTAAATAGGGTAAATCATTATTTCCAACATCATCAACATAATAACTAATCTGAATAACTCCCAAAATCATAACTTTTATATGATGTCCTATATGGTGGACACTATAACCAAAACTATCCATGCATCATTTGATGAGCCAAGGGTGCCTTTCAAAAGAGTACCCTATGAGTAGGATATGTGAAAGGTTCAACATCCTCCACATTCATAGGTTAAAAAGGAACATGACCAATATTATTGAGACCTTTGACCCGATGGTATACCAGGCCATCTATGGTAAAGACATGCCTATTCTCTCAAATCAAATCATGAATAGCATAGACAAGATGGGGAATTGTTAGCTCTATCTAGACTATAACATAATTAGGATAGAGGATGTCAAATCCTACCCTATGTATCTACCCATGTTGGTCCTAGACAAAGATCTAGAATAAAAAATTGCTTCCCAATTAGTTGAATTAGTGTATGTTCAACTAAAAAATAAGAGGAATGGAGATGTGTACCCAAATCCCCTTAGTATTGGAATAAATTTAATACACCAAATAGTAAAAATTCCATTGAGTGGGAAAAGCCCAAACCCATTACGATTTCAAGTGGGCACCCTACAAATAATGGGACCATAGGGAGAACATGAGGAAACACCTAAAGAGACTCATAGGAAGGGTAAAGATTGACTATGGGAACATCCACACTTGCCATGATGAGGTTTTTATGAATGCCCTAAATGACATAGAGTTCTATTCCAGGATGAAGAAGGTCATCATGTCAATGGTAGTGGCTAGGCACATATAATATAATACTTAAATCACCAAAGAGTAGGCCAAAAATATTAAAAATGAGTACTAAGTTTTAGAGCCTCCCAAGTGGGCCCTTTCACAAATGGGAACATAAAATAAGGCACCCCATCAGGCATATCCTCACACCTCACCACCTTTTATTTCCATCGTAGCAACTACTATAGTGGCAACAATCATTTCTCCACCCTCTATAGCATAAGTCACCACAAATACCATAGGTAGTGGAGGAATTTTCCATACGTTGTTTTTTCTAACACTCACCATGGTTTTTGAAGTTCATCTTCCTTCCTTCTTCTCCTCTCCTTAATTAATTTTCCTCTCACACTTTCACCTCCAATTCCTATAGTAGACGTCACTATGGGGCATAGGTTGAGCCTTATCTATGTTGCCCTTTCCTCCACTCACCACAACATAAGAAGTTCCTCTTTCTTCCTTCCTTACCTTAGCTACTATTTTATGTCCATCCACTCTCCCTTCATCTCCACCCAATATCAGACTTATTTCATTAGTCGCTGCTCCACTTCCCTCCACACAAACTTCCACACCCATTATGGAGCCTATTATATATAAAGGGAAACCTAACTACATCATGTACCAATCCAAAAAGCAACTAATGAGGGATCAAGGGGATTCTTTAAGGGAAGTAAGGGTTCTATAATAATAGAACCCATATGGGTATTGGGTAATGATGAGGAATTGAAGAAATTTCCCTTAGATGAAGGAGAATGGGAAGGTGAATATGAGACATAACTCTCAATAATTATTAGTGAGACTAATAAGAGTGATAATAAGAATGAATGGATTGAATAAGAAGAGTCCCATTTAAGGGGTATAGAGATTTTATGGACTAGTTCAGTTTCCACTAAGATTCTTTCAAAAGAGGGAGACACCAAGGATGAAGCAGATTTGAGATCCCTGGCTTCCATAAGTGTAAAATTGGTGAGAGTGTCAATGGGTCCTTCATCCTCATAGATAACAATGATAAATTATATAATAGTTCCCCCAGTTTCTTCTATGTAACATGTAAGCACCTTAGCCCATTATTCTTTGTCCTCAGCTTCTATAATTTTTACTACAGTGGCAATGAATACTATCACTCCTCATTCTTTAAATTCTTTGAATGAGATTTAGTCTATTTCACACCATAATTTTCCTACTGCCACTACCTTTGGGCTCACATTTGCCTTAGCCACTAAGTACTTATAAAATTTCCTCAGTACTCCCTCTATGTACTTCTACTTCATCACAACTACCCTCCCTAACTAGAAAAATGAGTCCCATTTAAAAGCCTATTCTCAGCCTCCATTTTTGCTTCACATATTGTCCCATCTCAACCCTCCACCTAAATTGAGGTGAAATTAACCCAGCCTACTCACACCTATAATGCTATGTGGACCACCCAAAAGGATTTGTAAAAGGGTAAGCTGGTTCTAGATAAAGTACCCCCTAAAAAGGTCACTAGTTGGAGGTGGTCAATCCCACCTTTCCAATAAAAAGGACCCTCTTCCCATAAGCCCATGATCCCTTTAGAAAGCCTCAATCCTCTACTCTAGTATAACCTATAAATCCAACTGAGCATTCAATAACCTTGAACATACCAGAATGGCTATAAAAGCTACAACTGATAGAAGAGAATAAGGGAAATATGGGTGTCATTGAGAAACTGGTTGTCAAGTTCCATTTTGACAAGGAGATGAAGACCATGATGAGGGTCAAAAGGAAGACCCTCATTGTATAAGGTAAGGAGGTATAATTTGAACAAAGAGAAGATATCTTATCTTTACCCAAAAGGAGAAAAATACATCCCTATAATGTGAGCTCTCTACCCTGGGAAGACTCCTATACCTTTATGGATTCTAAAGGGGGTGATCAAGGAAATTTTTTCAAATAATATGATCAATATATCAAATAATTATAATGAATAACCACCATATAACCCTCAGTGGACATCATTGGCAACATATAGGGGTGTCGAAGAAGCTATACAATATCATCTAGTTAAATCGATATGTAAAAGGGGACTCACATCCCCAATGGGGAGATGTATATCTAGAGGTAAAAAGATGAATAAAATGGAGGCTAAAATACATTTTTTGAGTGTAGTAGCTAGGAAAAAATATTATGCCCATTTGAACCTGATATCATCCCTTGATGCTTCTTGGGTGTAGAACTACATAGTTAATATGAGATATGCTTTGCTTGAATGGCACCAAGACATGAAGTCATTGGTCCTATAATTTATTAGTCAGGAGAGGCAAGTTATGGCTATTTTGGGAGAAATAAGGATTGACAATGTAGTCACTCCATAGAGATATTTGGTAAATGGATCCATTTTTGAAGACCTTCTCTACATAGCTACCAATAGTTTTAGAGTAGAGGTTGAGGGAACTATCTATAGAATAGTTGATGAAGTGCAACAACTAGTGAGTTTTTATAGAAGAAGGGTTCTTAGTGTAGAAACCCTTTATGTAGAGATTAGGGAATCACTAAAGATACATCGAAAGTTGATGGATAAAATTCCTCAACTTTTCAAAAGACCCTTGTTGGACTTCAAGGTAGTGTAAATTGATTTCTAGGCTAGTCATACTCTTTACATCCAAATTTAGGCAAGCAAGTAGGCCATGACATCTATGGTCACCCCACCGGTAATTGTAGTTGATATGACTATGACTAATATTCTAGTTATAATAGTACCCTTAATGACATGCCAAAATATGACAACAAAATTAGCTATTGTGGAAATAATTTCATTTACAAATAAAACATTTATAGTAGTCACCAGTGCACAAGTTCCACCATTTATAATTGCCACCTCATAGGTAGCCCCTCTGATAACTATAGGCCTTATTTGGTAATCTTTCTTGTTGTAACCTTTTTTTCCTCTCTAACGACATGTTGTGTGTTAATTCAACTTTTCTTGAGAGATGAGGTTGGCCCAATCCCAAGCCTATAAAAATTGTATCAACCTCTCTAATCATATAGGAGAAATTTTGACATAAAAAATAGATTAAAAAAATCCTTTGGCTTGTGTTGCAAGTTTATGTTGTATGGTGGTCTTTTCCATTTCTTATCATTGATCTAGTATCTTAGTTGTTATGATATATGATATATGCAATACCAATTTTAATTTTTTTATTGTGAGTTACTAAAGTTATGTTAATGAAGAATGTGTCATAATAGTTCTAGTTGATAGATCTTAGTGACTATGGAATAAGATCTTGTTAAGATAATTTAAAATTTGGGAGATACCTTGAAGTGTATTGTAATACCTTCAAGGGTACCCTTCTTCATGTCTTAAAGCTATCACCTAGGAGATACCTATAAGGTACCTTTGAAGGTATTACAATGCACTTCAAATGTTCTCTTAGGAGATAGATTGAACATGCATATGATTGGACTTTTCTTTCAAGGTATGTCCTAGAAATACCTTGAAGGGCCTTGTATTACCTTCAATAGGTCTCCTAGTATCTACCTTGAACATGTACATGATTGGAATTTTCTTTCAAAGTATCTCCTAGGAGATACCTTGAAGGGTCTTGTAATACCTTCAAGGGTAACCTTATTCATGTTGAAATTTATCTCCTAGGAGATACTTTTAATGTACCCATGAAGGTAATACAATTCCCTTCATGGTATATTCTAGGAGATACCTTAAAGGATCTTATAGTACCTTCAAGGGTTATCCTAGTAGATACCATAAACATGAACATGATTAAAATTTTATTTCAAGGTATCTACTAGGGGATACCTTGAAGAGAATTATAATACCCTTAATGCTAATTGCAAAGGTTATTGCAAGGGATTTGATATAAACATGGTGTACAAGGGAAAATTGAGTTATGGCTATTTGAGTGAATGTGTAGAGATATTCAAAAATAATAAACAAAACACCTTTTAAAGTGGAAATGCATTTTGTATTAATTAATGGTGAATTAATTATTTTAAGAATTGTTCAAACACTAATTCAAAAGGCATGTCATGATCATAACTTGTGATCTAAAGAGTTTAATCTATAATAGGTGGTGTTATTATATGATATCAATTTCAAAGCATTTCCAGTGAAGATGTGCACTAGATGGAAAGGACCCTACATTATTCAAGAAGTCTCATAATAGGGTACCATTGTGCTAAAAGAGTTTTAGGTACACATATTATGGGGACATAAAAATTGTTGTACTATTAATCCTTACCACCTTTAATCTCACATCACAACTTCCATGAATAGGTTCTGAGCATAGGGTACATTCACATTCCAGTGACAGATCATCAAAGATAGTTGGTCACAACTACATAAAACTAAAATTAATTCAAACAAATTGATGAGATAAGAAAGGTATGATAGAAGGACTGTTAACTGCCATGTAAGACCATTAATGACATCATGTTTCAAAAGATTACATCTTGTTCAAGGTACATCAAGTTGGGACACAATAGGTGGATTCATTAAACAAAGTGGTTACATGAAGTGATATAGGGTCACATCAGACACACACTATGGGGTAAATTAAATATTTTGGGAGAAAAAAGGTCACTCAAAGCTAAAATATTAAATATGAGGAAGAACACTCATGCATAGGTAGTCAATGCATTTAATGAGGTTGGCAAGATAAAATTTGATGCTAAAAGCCATAAAATGAATGGAATGAATAATTCTAAAACATTATAGACTTTGGCAAATAAAACTATTCTATTATCTACTCTTGATATACTCCTATGCAAAAAAATGGAGACCCATATTCTAGTAGAACAAAGTAATCAAACAATACAGATTACAAGTTTAGTCATGGATAGGATCAAGTTGTTGATCCTACTTATAGATGCAAAGAAGGTAGAAATGGGGATTTGGATATATCTTTGGCAAACCAAATTAAATGACCCTAATCTCTTAAACTTTGTGGAAATGTCTTAATTTACTCTCTTTTCCCTATCAACATAGGTAGGTGCACAAGCAAGAGATCTTGTACTTCAACATGTACTTCAAGGCTATTATGTAGAAAGGATAATCAAGTTACCTACATTTAATCAAATGGATGTGGTCATGCATACCTTATTAAGAAGATATAACTAGGGGTTATTCATTTGTCATAATATATCGCCATCTAGATCAATGCATAAACCATGGTGAGAGCCATAGGCCTCTCGAATCATGGGAAATCCATATTGCCATACAAGTCCACCACACAACCAATTCATTCATTTATTCTAGAGTAGTTTCCCACTAGGCAATCTAGAAGAACCCTAATTAACTCAATTAAAGATGTTATAATGGGCATTTTAGTAGAGTGTATAATAAAGAGGTTTTGGTAGACAATGAAGTAGGCCAAGTAGGAAATTAAAGGAGTAATTGACATTATGTATCACATGATACACCTAAAATAGAACTTTAATTGGCCCAATTTTCTCACATCTGAGATTACCATTAATATCAATAAGGTACTTTCAGGTAGCTCACAAAATTCTAATATCAATTTCTGGTTTTGTTGTTATGCTTAACCCAATGAAAGTCTTCACTAGGCCAAGTTAATGTTACTATGGAATTTTGGGCTGCTAATTCCCTCACAGGCATCACTTGGACTAAGACAAGGTAATATTATGAGTAACTAGGCTAGGTTAACACATGGTGTCTTAAGGCTCTAGCTTTGACTAGGTCAGACCCTCAAATTCCATAGGATGTCATGTAATATTTTGGGTAGCATACATTGGTAACTAAGTTATACAAGGGTATTCAAATAAAGGTGCATGAGTTATATATGCCAACTTCAACTCTAATTCCCTTTTTTATCATAATGTTTGAATCACAAGTTGAAGTATGGAGGCAGAGAGCCCTAGTCATGAGGTTAAGGTAGCCTATTTGAGTTATATATATAGATGCATAATAACCTAGGTAAGATCAATAACAACCACATCTAGTTTTTAAATTACATGCCTCACCATAGTAGTCTATAGCTCTCCCACAACAAAATAAAGGAAAATAGAAGGGACTTACATAGAGAGCCTCACCACTAGCAGCTAGAAAGAGATCAAGGCAAACCATGTCTTGTTTGGATAATGCACATGTGTCAAGGATAGATTTTGAGTGTGATCTCACAAAGATAGGGGTTAATGAATATAAATTTCTTTAATACATGATCAAAAATATTGGCCATGAGGTCTATGATAAAGAGGAGGAGAAGGAATTACTTTTTTAGAAAGTAGTGCACACTTGCCAAGTGCATAATATAATAAACAGTGACCTTTTGATTGATATTACGTAACCCACTTCCTCTATTATTATGGATACTATAGGTCAATAAGAAGCTCATTTCAAACTTATGGAATAAATTTTCTAAAAATATCTAGCAAATAGTTTATTGTCTATGCAAATTGTATATCTACTAGAGGAAGGGAGCCTGGTACATGCATTATTTCTCAAATAATGTACTCATCATTCAGCTATGACTTTAACCACCATACAAGAATGTATGGTATCTTTTAGAGAGCTAAACATAACAAGTAGTGCCCATTAGGTGAATTTTAGGTACACAAGGAGACACAAAGACACACTTGTCCCTCTGTCCAAGTCAAGAAATACTTTTTTGCAAAGAGGTGTGATTATGAAATCTGAATATTCAAATCACTCACAACCTTATATAGAAATATATGACATATGTGTAATGGATGAACCTCTAGATACCACTATGCTAGATCCAATAGAAGAAATGTATGCTAAATAGGATACCCCAAATCTTGAAGAGGAGGATACTAAGAAAGAAGTGAGGAAAAAGAGAAAAATAGAGAAGAGAAAAAGAAGAGGCCATAGACCAAGTAGCTACGCAGGAAGCCCATTGTGCACAACATGAACAAGAAAAACAATGAACTAAGGAGGAAGAACAAAAAAATAAGTATGAAGAAGATAAATTCAAGAAAAGGAAGGCCGAATAGACTGAGGTTGAGAGAAAGAAATCCAAGGAAGCAAAAGCCAAAAATAGGATAAAGGAGCTTGAAGAGGTAGTACACAAGTATGAAAAGGTACAAGATGCACATAGGTAAAATAAAATAGAACAAGAGGCAAAAAGAAATATGTTAAATAATAGTTATAGAATGAGGAGAAATCCAGGCACAAGATAGAGGCACAAGCTATAAAGGAAAAATTAGAGGTTGATGCTGAAGCTAAAGTGGAGACTGATGCCAAAGCTAAGGCTGAGGCAAATGTCAAGGCTAAAATTATGGCCAAAACCAAGGCCAAAGAGGTAGCCCAAATTCATGTTTAGGTCACATCCAATGCTCAATATAAATCTAAGTCACATACTATGAAAGAAAAAGAAGCTAAGGAAAAGGTATAAATAGAACACACAACATCCCACAAGGATGTGACCCAATCAGGTGCACCATAGGAGACTTCACTATCAAATTTATCTCCCCTGTACTCAATGATTGAGGTATATCCCTATTATGGCTCAAATTTTCACCCCTCAAGAGGGTTCTTCAGGTCCTTTTGAATTGATCTAAGCTATGGGAACAACCCTAGGTTGTGGGTCACCTATGGTGGGGTTGAACCTTCGGAGAAGGTCGGATTCCTCTTTGATGCTCACCTAAACTAGTTTTGTCACAAGGAAAAGGGTTAGAAAATGGGAAAAGAGGATAATAATAATAATGCTAAAAGGTTTATTCACCAAATTTAAATTAGGCTCTCATATTCATGGAGTAAACATTGAGGAAGCATAAGACAATACTAGTTCACACAATCTCATAAAACTAGCTAGTTGCATAAGTATTTCATAAGCTAGGTTTAAGAAGTAATGGATGAAGACAAAGAGGAGTTCTAAGACTCACTGAGAGATTTCATCAATGGTATAAATAAAAATAACTTATACCTAAACTATATTCAAAACACTTAGAAATGAGGAAGAAAGAAGGACCAAGGGCATGGAAGATTGTCCTTAACAATGCGATAGTGCACATGCTTTGCTACACATAATTTAAAGGGGAGAGATAGGTAAATAAAATATTTTTTATTTCAAGAGGTATTTTTCAAAAAAAATTATAGGGTCTATCCTTATCAAAATGAGAGTCTCCACTCTTACATAATTGAGAGAGAAAAAATACAATTAAAAGTGAGTGTCCTAAAAATTCTGAGAGAGAGGCATACAGAATGAAATCCTTTGAGAAATCAAAATTTATGAGTGTAGGTGATTAATTTATTGTGCTTGGGTAGAAAGTGTGCTAATATATCACTTATCCTATCAGGGTCAATAGATAGTCCTTCCTTTGAAACAATGTGACACAAAATTTTACCTTCATGAACAACAAACACACATTTCTTAGGATTTAAATAAATCTCATACTCTCTACATCTTTGGAAGATCAACCTTAGATGGTCTATGTGCTCATTGGATTTATTGGATAAAAATATGATGTAATCCAAGTATAATAGCACCATTTATTTTATAAATCCTTGTAAGGCCATGTCCATTGCTCTTTGTAAGTTTTCCCTTGCATTTGACAATCTAAAAGTCATCTTTTGGTAAGCATAAGTGCCCCACATTATGGTGAAGGAAATCTTATATTGATCCTCTTATTTTACCAGTACTTAGTTATACCTTGAATATTCATCTAAAATGGAGAATATTTATGAAATTTCAACTATCTAAATAATTTGATCCATGGATGATAGAGGGTATTGGTCTTTCAAGGAGAACCTGTTTAGATTTGTGAAGTCTACACACAATTTGATCTCCCCACTCTTTTTCCTGATAGGTACCAAATTGGATACCCATGAGGATCTATTAATGGGAAATATGATGTTGGATTCAATTAACTTGGTCAGATCTTTCCTCATAATCTCTTCTATTTTTGGGTTTATAGGCCTTTGCTTCTACCTAATAGGCTTGGCATTAGCTTCTAGTTCTATAGTGTGTTGGTCCAGTTTAGGATGAAAACCTCTCAAGTCACTAAATTCACAATAAAATATGTCTAAATATTATCTATAAATCTCTATGAAATAATGCATCTAATATTTAGTGCTTGCCTTCCCAAGCTTAAGAAGTTCATCCTTGAATATAAGGACTCTTTCATAGATCTCTTCACTTTTTGATATTACTGCTTTGTCCTTTCTCATATGGTCTCCTTCATGAAGGAGACCTTAGAGGGTAATTATACCTTTGGGAACATTTTTATATATTAATTGAATAAATTTATCCTCATACTAATGTTGGAAATTTTCTTGGCTGATGGAAGAGAACTATACTTCCTACTACAAGAAATAGGCAATTTGTTTGTCATTTTCAAAGACTTGCCAACGAGTTTCATTGTCTAATACTGATGGTTTTACCACCACTTTGACATATGGTTGTACCTTATTCCTTTTAAATTCATTTGGGATGTCAAAATAAGTTGAGAGGAAAGGCACCTACACTCATATAACCTGAATTCTCAAAGGATTTCATTCTATATGCCTCTCTCAAATTTTTTAGGACTCTCACTTTTGATTGTATTTTTTCTCTCTCAATTATTTAAAAATGGAGACTCTCATTTTGATAAGGCTATACCCTATCAATTTTTTTAAAAAATACCTCTTTAATAAATAAATATTTTCTTTACCTATCTCTCTCCCTTCAATTATGTGTAGTAAAGCATGTGCACTATGGCATTGTGAAGGACAATCTTCCATGCCCTTGGTCCTTATTTCTTGCTCATTTATAAGTACCCTAAATTTATTTGCAGGTATGAGTTAGCATTATTTTTAATATTGATGCAATCTCTCAATGAGTCTTATAACTCCTCTTTGTCTTCATCCATTTCTTCTTGAACCTAGATTATGAAATACTTATGCAACTAGCTAGTTTTGTGAGATTGTGTGAATTAGTATTATATTATGCTTCCTTAGTGTCTATTCCATGCATATGAAAACCTTATTTTAAATTTGATGCATCACCCTTTTAGACTTATTAGGATTCCCTTTTCCGCCCTTTTAACCCTTTTCATTGTGATAAAATTTGTTTAGGTGAGCATCAAAGAGGAAGCCAACCTTCTCCAGAGGATCAACCCTACCATAGGTGACCCATAGCTTGGGGTTGTTCTCATAGTTTATCTCAATTTAAAGTGGCCTAAATAAACCTCTCCAAGGGTGTAAATTGTATCCATAATAGTCCCTACCACATCATCTTGTTGAAAAAAGTTTTTGCTTCCATCGGCTTAATTTATGTCATCTCCTACCACAATTAGAGCCACATCCACCATGCTTGATTTCAGTTACATGGAGACATATTTGGATTTTTTGTAGCTAAAATTTTCCAAGAAAACTGAATATCAACTATATTTCAGTAATCCATTACAAAAAAGGACTCAAACTAGGAAAATATTATTTTTTGGTTATGTAAGGAGAAAGTAAAAGAACAAAATCAAATTAATAAGGTAAGGAAAATAATCAATGACACTTGTCCTACTCTAGTTATTAGAGTTCTTGGTGATCAAGTAATGTCTGAGGACAAAAAAATCACTATGTTATTAACTCAGCTAACAAAGGATTGAGTGATTACACATAAACTTTACACCCAAGGGTAGGCTATCCCTATTGAAATGGAAAGCATTTAAGAACTACTAGAGGAATATGTATAGCTAATAGATACTAATGTGCATTAGGTTAAGTAGATAGCACAAATAAATCTTGATTGGAGGTAGCACCTTAACAATTCCTTAGCTTCTATGAAACTATATTTCATAATGATGGATAAATATAAATCTATAGTGAGTGATCAAATGGATACTAGAGAAATATGAACCGATGAATTTCAATATTTTTTAGATACCAAGGATACCAGGATGAATAAGCTCTAGGTCTGGTAGAATGAAATAATGCATAACACATTTATAGCTATTCAATCTCAAAGGAATATAGATAAGTTAGATGATATTATGTTAGATGTCCAACTTAAGATGTCAAATGCCAAAGACTTCCTTATCATCATAGAAGAAGAAGATGTGCATAATTTGATGGTCATTCAAATTCCACTATTGATTTTACTTACCATGGTGTGGGATGTACTTTATAATTATAAAATTCTCAAGCATGAACTATCATAGATTGAACTAGCTATAAATTTAGATATAAAGGTACAATGTGGGTAGCCATAACCTACACAACTGCATGGCCAAACATTGGTACCACATCTACAGTAGGTAAATCCATAGTTCAAGTTTTGTAATTTAATAAAAAAAATATACTTTGTAACATAGTCATAAGCATTCAGAGTGGGATGAGGTTGGTTAACAACCCCTATCCAAGATAACCACCTAGTTAAGCTAGTTTATGCAAAACTATAAAGGAAGGTAGGTAAGTATGATACTTAGTTAAAATTATAAAATGACGACTAAGTAGTGCAAAAATATTTTAAACTAGTAAATTAAACTTAGAGAGATTATAACCACTTTTGTGAAAGGATAATATTTTCCATCTTTAGCTAGGATTAGAGTTCAAATTTTGTCCTAGGATAAAATAATAGTTTAAGTATAGGAAAGTGTTGGATGTGGACTAGGGCCTCATAAAATTGAAAGTGTATAATTGATGGAAACATTTGTGCAAGGTATGATTTATCATCTATATGATCTTTTAGATGTCTTAGGCCTTGTTAGCCAAGTGATAGATATAAGAATGCCAAGACTCTTTATTTTAATATGCTAGAAAGCTATAATGTGAAGAGATAGAGCCATGTAAAAAGTTATATATAGTACTCTAATATAATGGAATATGGTTCTAATGTCTGATAGATATTAATAGACTATCTCTATTATGGTTTTACTAAGATTATTCTATGTATGCCTATTTCATAGTGTTTACTCTATTTTGTTTTAGTTTGTTCTATCTTGTATTATGTTGGCTATGTTCCAAAATATTTAATGCCATTTTAGTTTATCTTTATATTTGTTGATATGTAAAAAATTTAAGATTTTGAAAATTCACTCATGTTGTTATGATTCATTTCTACTTCTTTTTGTGTAAATTATCCCTATAATTAACATGTTCTATATAAATTCGAAGACACTATGCTAACATTCCTTCAACATGCAAATGATTGGAATTTTATTTCATGGTATCTCTGAGGAGATACCTTGAAGGGATTTGTATTACCTTCAAGTGTACCCTAATGCATGTTTAAAAGTTATAGGGTATCTCCTAGGAGATACCTTTCAAACATGCATTAGGGTACCCTTAAAGTTACTATGAGGTCCTTCATGGTATATTTTAAGATATACCTTGAAAGAGCTCATAGTAACTTCATTGTGTATCCTAGTAGATACCTTGAGAATGCACATGATTGGAATGGTCTTTCAAAATATCTCTTATGAGATACCTTGGAGGGCCTTATAATAAATTCAAGGGTACTTTTATGCATGTTTGAAAGGTATCTCTTATGAGATACCTTTAAGATAGCATTGAAGTTAATACAATACCCTTCAAAGTATCTTCTATGATATACCTTGAAGGGTCTTGTATTATTTTAAAGGGGTTTCCTAGTAGATAGAGATACTTTGGAGGGCCTTGTAATAGCTTCAAGGGTACCATTATGCATGTTTGAAAGGTATCTATTAGGATATACCTTCAACATAGCCTTGAAGGCACTAAAATGTCATTCAAGGTATATTTTAGGAGATTCCTTCAAGGATATTGCATTACCTTCAAGGGTTCTCCTAGTAGCTACCTTGGATATGCACACGATTGGAAAGTATCTCCTAGGGGATTACCTTGAAGGGCCTTGTAGTATTTTCAAAGGGTCTCCTCATAGATACCTTGAACATGTACATAATTAGACTTTTTTTTTCAAGGTACTTCCTAAAAGATACCTTGAACATGCACGTGATTGGAATTTTTATTTTGAGGTATCTCCTAGGAGATACATTAAACATGCACATGATTGGAATTTTCTTCTAAGGTGTCTATTAGGAGATACCTTGAACATGCACATAATTGGGATTTTATTTTAAGGTATCTCCTATGAGATGCCTTGAAAGGCCTTATAATAGCTTCCATGTTGATTACAAAGGTCCTTATAAGGGATTTGATATAACCATGGCACCTTTTTAGTTGGTAAGAACCTTGATCCATCTCAACTTTAAATGACATGTAGTAGTGTCGCATGCATTAGTACCTAGTCGTGTAAGTTTTAGAATTTATTGAATATCTTTATGACTTTGAAAAATTGAGTGATAATGCAATTTAATTGTATTTTTCCACTTGTTACCTAGTCACATCATTCTAAATTATGAATAAGTTTAAAAGTTTATGACTCTAAAACTCAATCAAAACACTCCACGTGGCATCCAGTTATGACCTTTCAAGGATTCTATTATTTTCTAATTCTCAATAAAATATGATCCTATCATAACATGCCACTTGGAACTCAATCATGCTCCATAGTCAAGATGCAATATTTCAATTTCATAATACATATATTGAACAACAAGATGAAACTTGGTAGTAAGTTGCTTAATCTTAGGTAGCTAGATGTGACATTGAAGCCACATATCATTTGGGAGTAATGGGATAAAAACATGTGGGCCCATATCATGTGGAAATAATATGATCAAATGAATCCATGAAACCCAACAACTATATGATCAAATTAAAAAATGACACTTGGTGAAGTGGTACAACATTTGGGTCCATTAAAATTTCATATAACAAAGCCAGATGAAAACACGAGCCAATAATAACTTGCCACTTAGAAAACTAGAAAAAGTTATAAGGGCATGTCAATCCAAGGATCAAATATGTTGATTCATGTAACAATTGAAGATGAGAGATATAATATAAGTTCAACACATGACAAGGTGTCATAATGGATGGGTCCACTGAGAGTTTTATATAATAAAACCATGTGACAACACAATCTAATGAAAGCGTACCATTTGGCAAGCTAGTAGGGGTCCCAAGACCATGTTGGTCTAAAATAAAATGTATTGAGTTGAGAAATATTAAAATGAGGTGCAATCTAATCTAAAGATGCCACATGCCAAAATATCATTTTACCCACCCAGATATCCCAATACCCAAATTAAAATATTATAATGCATAAAGAGACACCAAGTATTAAGATCATGTCAAATATGACACTTAAAGGACACATTATTATCCATGAGCATCAATTGTTGGTACATATTAAATGTTGATGGAAGATCATTTTGATGTTTATAAATATAAGTAACCTCAATAAAAATTCAAGACTATGATGAGAAGACATGTGGACAAATTAAGAGTGATGATTGGTCAATTCCTAAAAGTGAATTTTTGAAGCCATCAAAACACAACCAAATATCCACCCTAGATTTATGTCAAAGCAAAAGAAATATACTTACCATTTATGGAATATATCTATTAATTCAAAATTATGAGAAAAAACTAAGGTTTAAAACTTTGAATCTTATAATTCACCATTGTTATCTATTAAAAACTCTATATTACTATATATCATTTACTAAGAAATTTTGGCACATTCATTCAACATCTAGGCAATCCATAGGCTCATCAATAAAAAATTAGAAGTCATGGTCAAAGTAGGAACATCTTGAGCCACCAATATAGAACAAGTCCTATTCCTATATTCATATGGAAAAAACATAGTCTTCCGAGACACCAGCTTCAATACAATTTCATTGGTCGCAAATGACAAACACTATAACGACTCATTCTACCATGTGAAGAGGATGGTAGACTAGGAAAGTGATGACAAAAAATATCCTAGTGTTGTAGAGGAAAGTCTGACATCTTCGCACTTCATTTTATAGGATTACACAAAGCTACATCCAATCTAGAGGTGTTCACCTATGTGGACTTAATCTACCAAATTTTTGTTCACTCCAAATGTGTGGATCACATGACAAAATATTTTAACTTCAGCAATAATATTTATTATATAGATGGATTGGACTTTCAAGTCTATTATGACTTTCCCAAGCCTAAAATTATTCATAATCAAGACACCATGACCCAATGGTTCAATTCACACAATATCAAATAAGTCTTAAGAAGGTGGGCAAAGAACTTAGGGAGATTCATTTGCAAGTTTAAAATAAAATAGATTCCCATCACCCAATTTATAAAAAGGATGAGAATGGGGATGGACATGATGAATAGGTTGCATGGATAATAATACACTACTCACATGGATGAGAAGTGGATTCCATTGTTATCTATGATTATAGATGACTCTATGACCCCTCCCCTTAGGGAGATCATGTCTTGCAATTTGGCTTCCAAAATCAAGAAGATCATGACCAACCAAGGAAATCATTTCTATATGATGTCCAACTTAGTTTATTCCATTTGTGCTACTCTCAAGTTCCCCTAGTTTACCACATGGGACCCAAACATGAGATAGACCATGCACCATGTCTTCACAAAGGTTATAATTTACAAATATAGGTAGGAGATGTGGGATGTTGTTGATCAGTTCTACTTGATTATATATAGAGCCATCTATAAAATAACTATGCCTAGGATATCAATAGATATTATGGAAACCCTTAGCACATTGTGAGACTAATAATATTACCCGCATCATAATCAAAGTTAAGGGAATTAGGATAGCCCCATTCAGATTGCCCACCATAGTGCTAGTCAAACTAGCTGAGTGGGAGATTTCCTTCCAACTACACATAGGAGTAGGTGTCTTGTGAAAAAGTAAGAAAAGTGGGATCATACACCCCCAAATGGTCAACATCAACCAATTCAAAATTTAAACTTGGCATTCAGTCACAATTTCTACCAAGCATAGGTCCAATTTTAATTTAGAGAAACATATCGATAGGGAACGGTACATTATGCACTTGGAATTTGATCATTACATCAAACATAAGACAACTCTTAGTATCACATATCATCGTGAGCCCAAAGATGGAGACTAGTTCTACCTTAATGTAGCTGATAATGAAGAATTCAATCAAAGGCTAAAGGGTGTTAAGATCAAGAAGGTGAAAGGAAGACTAGATGGAGCTAGTTTTTAAAGTTATTTGAGCACTAGGATACTCAAGTAAGAATTTTTACATCTCTTATCCATAATCCTAATGTTGAAGAAGAAGAAGGGCCAACTAACCCACAATTTAGTCACAAAATAATCCATACATTATCTCCTACTTTGTAAAAAGGACAGACTCATGCTAGGAAATAATTTGGGCAAGCTTCTACCTCAAGGGTCTTGTCTTATGACATATCCTAGGTGGAAAGTGATACTAAAATATAGGTCATACCTTCAAAAATAATAATCATAGTTCTTACTCTAATAACTTCAATGTCAGCACCATCTCCCCTTTCTCTTACTAGAGAAGGATAGAGTGTTTCAAGTATGAAACTTATTGCCTTACCCACCCTTTCTTTGACAACTAATCACTGAGCATATTTGAACCCACCAAATCTAGGTCATGTCCACCTCTAACCTTATATTCCACTCACCAAACCCATAATTAGGCCTATAACCATACTATTTCCCACCATCACCCCTTTCACTATATCATCTACTTCTAGTACCTCAATGATGTTCAATTTAATCCTAGTCATGCCTAGGCCTATGACTAGACCTAACCCATAATTTCCTAAGAAGAGTCCTACTATCATCCTTCCATAAGTTCTCCCATTATTTGCTAGTTCTTCAACTAGCACTAGTGCTTCTTTGTCCCCTAGCTATTTGTTCACATTGGTCATAATCATTGATACCTTCCATACATCTACCTTCCAAATTCTAACTTGAGCTTAACCATTACCTCCCTCATTAGAGCCCCCAAGTGGATCTTCAGATAAATCATGGATTACATAGATGTAGCTAGCTAATATGGAGAACCCAGACTAGATCATAATGCACCCTTCCTAGTTTACACTAAAATTTGACAAGGAGTTTGGGTCAATGAAGAGAGTGACCAAGAGAAAGCTCACCCACCCTGACCAAAAAATCTTGTATGAATCAAAATAAACCTTATTTGAGGTGACAAATACAAAGAAGGCTAGGAAGGGCCAATAACAACAATACGAGGAGGACCCCCTCTCAACTCTCCAAACAACTAAAGATGTGTCTACGATATTGGTTAAGGGAGTGCATCAAATAATTATTGAATTTGAATAATAACACAAGGACACCTTACTAAAGTAGACCATAACAAGAGTGTAATAGGCCATGGAAGAAATGTTTGATATACTAAATACCTTAGCTTAGTATAAGGTAAAGGTTGAGGAAATATATAATAAAGTCCTCAAGGTAAAATTTGTGTATGGAGAATACAAAAACAAGATAATAAACATGATGAGGTTGATTAGAATGAGGAAATTTGAGGACCTAAGCCTAATTCCCTTGGAAGACTTGAGAATTTCTCAATCCTATGTAATTGGCAATAGAAATAACTTAAACTAGTGGATTGAAGATATGAGGTCCCTAGGAAATCCCTTACACAACAAGGTGACAAAGTTATCACCTTACTAAAGGGTGATAAAATTCTGTACTTGGATTAAAAATATGGCTCCATCATTAGTATGGATTCCTTTAGGACTCAACTACAGAACATCATGGAAAAATTTTAAAATAAATCCATGGCTAGAGGGGTGACTTTCGAATAAGAGATGGTGGATTTAGCAGCCTCTGCCAACTAAAGAGTATATAAGGTTGAGGCCATCAAAAAAGTGGTGGGACCTCTCCTAAGAAGGAATGATGTAATGGATAGGCACATAACCAAGATGATAAATTAGTCTATCATCAATATGAGATTAATATATAGTGAGTATAAGAAATTCTCCCAAGTATGGAAAGGGAAGGTTGAGGCCCAAAAACAAACTTCCACCTTAGGAGCCACCACCTCATTAGCCCCTCCTAGAATGTATTTTCATCAACCATCACTATGACTCCATATTCTTCTATAGAAAGAGCTTAATAATTGACAATAACAGTGGGATCCTATCCCAACTCTTTAGGAAAAATTAGCCACCTATTGGGTTCCTTCTGAATAGGAAACATGTCCTATGGTCCCTCACATTGAAATGTAAAATATTCCCATATTTTGAATAAGGATTATTCTTTAAATTTAGGACATAGGATATCTTATCTACTAATAGGTAACATGTTATCTAGTTTTTTTATAACCAATTAAGGTATTTTAATTGTCTATATATAGGGATTCTTCACTTAATTATAAACTAGAGATAGAATTTTGTGAATTAATGCAAAGAAAAAGTAAATTATAGTAATTAACTCATTGTTTTCATTCATTCATTTTTCTCAACCTTTGTTAATAATATATGATCTTATTTATTTAATGATAAAAATCTAGTATTAGTGTTTCAAATGCATCTTGTTAATTTTTTCTTTCATCTAGGATAACAAATTCTATTATGTATGCTTTGTTTTCATTATACTCTACCAGTGAATGTGTTTAAGGAAATTTATTATAGGTAGCATTTTAAAGCATCCTTTTTAGATATGTGCATTATATTCACCTTATAATCCTCACTACACATATATTTTGGGTCTAAGCACTGGGCTTTCATATCTATTAGTTTCATTTACTTTATTGCCAGAAGAAATCAAAGGATATCTATTTGTCTTTGTTGTTGCAAGGGACTTTCTTTTCTACCCTACCTTACCCCCTTTGTTTGAAATTTTTTAACATGAATCACTTTATAGTAATGCTCATTGTGTATATCCATTTGTTGGTTTAATATTTTGTGCTTATATTGGCATATATAAAGTAATTTACATCATAATAAATTCATTTCGATTATATCACTACCATATTCCTATTGTCCCTATAGTAGGGTCTGCTTGCAAATTAGGTGGTAACCACATAATCTCTATAGCAAAACTAAGTGAAGCCCCAAGGTTTTCCAAGACCTAAATTATAATTTGAGAAATTTTATCCTATTGTTTGCATTATGTTCTTGATATAGACACACATCAATAGTCTGGATGGACCCGAGGATGAATCTAAATATTCTCAACCTACTTTTTCTTATCATGCACTTTTAGGTATTTATACTCCTCTAAATATTAAGGTGGTGGGTTTCCTCAAGAAATAAAGGTTGACTATATTTATTTACTCTAGGAGTACACACAAAATCATCAATAATAAATTGGCTACTCAATTGAACTATTTCATTTATCCAACTCCAAAATTTTAAATCCTAACTATAGGTGGGGGTATAGTCAATTGTTCTATTAAATGATATAGTATAAAGCTATGGAAGACTACCTATCATATTATCTTATATTTTTTATTATCATGTATGGGGCTAACATTTATTTTTGGATTGTAATGTCTCACCACTTTATGTACAATTGAGATGAATTTTGAGTAACTATTCATTCTCATTCATTTAGAATGGAGGACATTTGAACTTCATGGTTTATTGGCTAAATATACACAATTGTTTATTTTTCATCAAATGACAAAGATCATCAAAAAAGGTGTAAATTAATTATTGTGTGACTATTTTCCATAGAATTTAAACCAAATAGGGAATTTACCCATATTGAATTAAAATTCATGGAGTCTATCCATTTTTGTCTTATACATCCACTTGACTCCTTTAACCTCTTTTCATTTTGCAAGGTTAACTAAATCTCAACTCTTATTTCTCTCTATGGCACAAAAAATAGAATGTGCAGGCCCAGGTGGGTAGAAACCAACAAGACTAAGTAAAACAAAAGACTGAGACTATGGGGATAGTCTAGACCAAATAATAGTGATGGAAATGCTATAAATAAACATGTAAGAAGAGTTGAAATAGGGGAGGGTATATTTATAGTAATAAAACATAGAATTTACATATATTAAATTCACCTATAATACTATTATAATTTATTTACAATGCATAAACTTGTATAGCTATAGCTATTTAAAAGACCCACAATAATAGAATTTCTAGTTTCCATGTTGGGATTCAAATTTTCCATGTTAGGCTTCAAAATATATTTTTCATGATCAAAATTTTTAGCATCTGATTTTACAATAACAAACCTGTATAGATATAACTATTCATAAGACTCACAATGGCAGAATTTCCATTTTCTATGCTTCAAATTTTCCATGTCGGGCTTCAAATTTTCCATGTTGGGTTTCAAATTTTCCATGTTGGGCTTCTAAATCTGATTTTCTTCATCAAAATTTTTAGCATCCAATTTTACAATATCAAAATCTCTGGATCCACAATGATGTCATGACTATTATCACAATTTCCTTGAAATAAAGACTCTTTCATATGTGAAAAAATATACTTCCTAAAATAGTAATTATTGAATATAAAATACAATCCCTTGAAATAATAAACTCACCATTAATCTCATGGAATGGAGGTTCATTTCAGCCAAAAGAACCCTACCATTATGGTAGGGTGATCTTCATGTGTATTTTGATACAGATCCCCCAATAAGCCATATTTAATTCAATGTCGATTTTCATTTTATTTGATGTATTGACCTTTACAATTGGATAATAAAACTAATGTCAAAGCATGTTAAATAGTTTATAGTCTATTTATATTTAAAAAAATAGGTTGACACTCCAATCAAGAATGAACCATTTATTAAATTCAAAATCATATCATCAATGACACCTTGACATAATATGAGTCATTTGAATGTCACCATTTTAATCTCTATGACATTAATTTAACATGATCTTGATATTCGGCATTGACACCTAAGCACAAGATTAATTGCTCAAATAACACCATATTAATCTCACATTAATTTAACATGCTTGGAGAGTACTTAAACAAGGATTTATTTATTATGATATAACTACTGGGGATTTTTTCCACTAGTGAGGCTACTAAAATAGGATTTTAACATCCAATGGAAACATAAACTATATTAATTAACCTAAATTATTAATTTATATAAACATGTAAATGATGTCAAGAATCTCATCATATCTAATTTAATCTCATGCATTAAACATATATATTTAATTACTAATCAATGCCATAATTACTTTATTTAAATTATATGGTCCTTAATCTCACCATATTCCAAGTGGAAAGAGCATTTGACATCAATGGGTCCTTGTCAGGTTATAAGCTGGTCCTTTTGGTTGGTCTGGGTGATTATCTATAATTTTTCAAATTTGAAACTATTGAATATATTAGATACTAAGATTATTTGATTATAGTTATTAAAAAATGTCAGCTTAAATGACCCTAACATTCATCATTTGGTTACCTATTAGTTTTACACACACAAGGAAATAAATAAAAATCAATAGTAGTAAGTGCTAAACAACCCTCGTAATATCCATCATTTCATTATTTTAGCCATTTCATAACAATAATCTAGGTAGACTATCTGAATCTTAGCGATTTCATAACATAAAGTGATAAATAATGAATAACAAGGCAAAATCCACAAATAAATCACGTATTTTAGAAGAATAAAAAAATGTATTAAACACTATTAATATTAAATCCCTAAAAATAAGTATCTGTAAAAAAAGATAGTAACAAATATGGCCAACACATCAAACACTCTACAACTTGCTATGTTCTGATCTATCAATGCTCTACAATGCAAGTTTAAAGAAAACTAAGAATATGTAAGAATATGAATATATCTGATCTAACATGTTCAGGAGTTTTTATTCCTCTTAGAATTGTGTTAAAATTATATGGACCCCATTTTCCAAAGTAAATTTAAATTTCAAGTTCTTTGGGGACTCCCACCTATTTTTCAATAGAAATACACCTTGGGAGTAGTCAAGTCGAATTGAAGCCAAGTGATATATTTAATATATTAAAATAATATTTATATATATTATATTAAAATATATAATATTTATTTAAAATATATACTAAAAATATATTATCTGTAGTAAAATATTAAAATATTTTATATTATATAATATATAGTTTATAAATCAAATTATATATTATATAATATATATTATATATTTTAGTATAATATAAGTAAATTTGTATTATATATAATTTACATATAATATTACTCAGTTTAATATATAAAAATATTTTGATATTAACACACACACACACACACACACACACATATGTATATGTATATGTATATGTATGTATATGTATATGTATGTATATATATATATATATATACACACACACACACATACATATACATACATACATACATACATACATACATACATACATACATATATATATATATATATACATATATATATATATATATACATATATATATATATATATATATAATTATAATTATATATTATATATTTTAGTATAATATACTTAATTTATATATAGTATTAATCATTTTAATATATAAACATATTATGATATTAGTACACGCACACACACATATCATGACATATAATGTATGTATATATTTATTGGTAAGAGGGGTTATGTAAAGTGAAAGGGTGTAAAATTATAATTGACAATTAAACCTAGTAATTCCAAACCTTTGACAATGTCAAAATAAGTTCATATTTAAAGGTAATTATGGGCATAGACCTATCGAGATCTGAGTTCAAAGTAAATTTAAATTTCAAATTCTTTGGGGACTCCCACCTATTTTTTAATAGAAATACACCTTGGGAGTAGTCAAGTCGAATTGAAGGCAAGTGATATATTAAATATATTAAAAAAAATTAATATATATTATATTAAAATATATAATATTTATTTAAAATATATACTAAAAATATATTATCTAATGTAGTAAAATATTAAAATTTTATATATTATATAATATATAGTTTATAAATCAAATTATATATTATATATTTTAGTATAATATAAGTAAATTTATATTATATATAATATTACTCAGTTTAATATACAAAAATATTTTGATATATATATACATATAGATATATTATATATAATTTATATATAATATTACTCAGTTTAATATATACAAATATTTTGATATATGCACACACACACACACACACACACACACACACACACACACACACACACATATCTATATTTATATATATGTGTGTGTGTGTGTGTGTGTGTGTGTGTGGGTGTGTGTGTGTGTGTGTATGTATGTATGTATGTATGTATGTATGTATGTATATAATTTTAGTATAATATACTTAATTTATATATAGTATTAATCATTTTAATATATAAACATATTATGATATTAATACACACACACATATGTATGTGTGCGCGCACACACACACACACACACACATATCATGACATATATTGTATGTATATATTTATTGGTAAGAGGGGTTATGTAAAGTGAAAGGGTGTAAAATTATAATTGACAATTAAACTTAGTAATTCCAAACCCTTGACAATGTCAAAATAAGTTCATATTTAAAGGTAATTATGGGCATAGACCTATCGAGATCTGAATCACCATGCAATGATTTATTTTATCATGGCTTGCATTCTTCATGTAAAGAGATATCCTCTTAGCATCTAATATCTACATCAAAATAGTAAATACATTGGTTTTGATTACGGGATATCTATATTCACTGGATAAGGATCTCAATTATGGTTGATCATGTTTTATCTTGGTGATTACAATGGAGAAATTGCCTTTGTTATAATGGCACTAAGAAAATTAAAAGTGACCAAGAGGAATTTTGGGTTTACAAATCGAATAAAAAATAGAAATCAACATATATGTTCTAAAGACACCATCTATTCCATGTATTCCTACTATGCCTAGGGATGATGCATTCTCAAGTATACCACCACCATTTATTTCTCTTAAAGATACTATTAATGTTACATCTTCAAAAAATGTGGATGATACTCCACTCTTATTATGCAAGAGCCTCTTTCTAAATCATTACCATCAGTTCCAACGCTCCATGATTATAGTTTTACTTTTATTTCCATAATTTAACTTCTATAATTTTCATTTTAATATGGTCTTGTAGCATATTATTGAATAGTTTCTAATTTTTATGATCCCCTAGATGTGATCCAAAACCCATGGTAGTAGAACCATCGAGTGTAATTTGTTGGGAATCATATAAGTCTTGAATCTTATATCACAAGGAAAAATTTTGTTATTAGAATGCATATGGCCCTTGTAGAAATCATAATATGTATTATCATCATATTAATATCCTTGTGGAAGAGGTTTACTCATATCAACCTCTATACTTGTGTAGGAAGAGATATGAGTTGACACTTAGCCAACTTCTTAATAATAAGCATCAAAGGCTTTTTGAATTGAGTATTTTTTTGTCTGGTGAATTATGTAATACAACTCAATGTGGCATTGACATGTTCATTATTTTATTAGTATCACATTTTTATTCATTCAAGTTAACTTTATAAGATGGCTTGATCTTAAATTTTGTATTGGATGAGGCCAATGGAGTGGCCCCATACTTTAATAGCTTGTTTAATGCAAGGAGGTTCATTTATCGATCATGCTTAGGGTCACCCTTCATGTTTCTCATAAGTACAAAATTTTGGTGCCATAAAGTGTGGTGGCAAGGGTTGAAATGATACCTCTACTGCAAGAGGGTTATGCAATACATATTGTAAATCAAGCATGTCATATTTGGTTTCATTTTAGGTTTTCTTCTAAATGAGAGAATTTTTTTATCTAATGCATTAATCATTTTTAATAAGGATTGTGAAAAAACCGCACCTTGGTTCAAAGTATTCATTAAAGTTGACATCAAGGGAGATGAATATATATTACCACTCAATGTACATTCAATGTTTGATGTGATTAATGGACTTGAAAGAGGAATGTCCTATGTATTGGTCTCTATCATATTTGATATCTGACCATGTCATATTTTATCACATTATGAGTGTTTAAATTAACTGATAGAGTCATAAGTGTAAATTCAAGAAAGGTGACTCGCTATCACATGTATCTAAATTAGTGAATTTTATCTCAAAGGTATTCCATCGGAGCTAAAAATTAAGGAGTCAAATCCTTATTATATAATTTAATCATGTAAACTAACAAATATAAATAGACTTATTTAATAAGAATAATTAAATAAATGATAGAAAATTTGAATTACTTTTATATTTAAAAAC
This sequence comes from Torreya grandis, assembly GCA_037957365.1. Classification (NCBI taxonomy): domain Eukaryota; kingdom Viridiplantae; phylum Streptophyta; class Pinopsida; order Cupressales; family Taxaceae; genus Torreya; species Torreya grandis. Next base: position 5,170,076 of record JARHVA010000330.1, read on the forward strand.
TATGTTTATTATTTATTTTTATTTATCATGTTTAAAACTTTAAATATTTTTACTAAATAATTTATGTTTAAATGTTTGTATAGAGTGATTATTTTTTGCCTCCACATAAAATGAAACATTTTTGAATGAAATTTTATTTTACTAAATTCCTTATTCATATTCAAGTGTTGATAAATAGAAGAAATAAATCCATACTAATAAGCATATTTAAATGTTGTCACAATATCATTGTAAATATATTGACTATTTTCTACAAGTCTAAATCTCTCTGAATCTATATAAGGTTCTATCCTCCAACCATAATAATAAAAATAATCCCTCTACCATTTACCAAAATGAACCATGCCAATTTTTGTATACAAATCCACCTCTAAATCAATTTTAATGACGTGACATGCATTTTAAGCAGTGCTTATATATTCCACTTGAACTACAATCAAATGTTCAAAAAGACATTTCATACTTAATATAATTTTGACTACTTCATGTTCCCTTGATATTGAATTAAACAACCACAAACCATTGACAATGGTATTTATCTAGGTTTCATCCAAGAATTTATAAAAGTGTAAATGTCTAACTATGTCTTATCAATATGAGTTTTTCCATTTAACTAAGACTCAAAATAAAAATAACTAACAGATGGTTGTGTTGCATTGACTAATTAATTTTTTTGGTAAACCTCATCCATATGCATATTATAATAAAATGAACTAATATATCACATAATATAATTATCATAGTGTCACTCTATGGTGCATCCATCCAATTTCCATGTCTCTCCATAAATGTGAATTAAAAAAATCAACACACGTACAAGTATATGAAGTAGAACATCACTAGTTACTTAAAATTATGATAGGAAGCCATTAGTTGGACATTAAAAATCTAACTTTAGCTACTCATTACTAACACAAGAATATATGGTGGACATATTATGAATCTACTAATATTTTTGCATGGTGCATTCTTCAATATAACTTGATGTAGCACTACCATTTTCCTTGTTTGATTGGTATCACATTTTGGTTCATTTGGATTAACTCAGTAAGATGGTTTGATCTTAAATTTTGTACTGGATGAGGTAAATGCAGTGTCCCCATATTTCAATAAATTTTTTAATTCAAATAGTATCATTCTTGGTCATGCTTAGGGTCACCCTTCATGTTTCTCATAAGTAGGAAATTTCAGTGCCACAAAGTGTGGTGGCAACGGTTGAAATGATACCTCTAATACAAGAGGGTTATGAAAGACATATTGTGAATCAAGTGGGCCATATTTGGATGAATTTTAGGTGTTCTTCTCAATGAGAGATTTTTTTCCTCCAATGCATTAATCATTTATAATGAGGATTGTGAAAAATCCCCACCTTGGTTCAAAGTATTCATTGAATTTGACATCAAGAGGGATGAATATATATTACCACTTGATGTATGCTCAATGCTTAATATGATTAATGGACTTGAAAGAGGAATGTCCTATGTATTGGTCTCTATCATATTTGACATCTGACCATGCTAGATGTCTATTATGTTATAAGTGTTTAAATTAACTGATATAATCATTAGTGTATATTCAATAAAGGTGACTCGTTATCATAGGTATTTGAATTGGTGAGTTTTATCTCATAGGGATTCTAGGGGGCTAAAAGTTAAGGAGTCAAATCCCTATTAACAATTTAATCATGTAAATTAATAAATATAAATAAACTTGTTTAATAAGAATAGTTATAATAAACAATAAAAAATTATAATTATTTTTATATTTAAAAACTACATTTATTATTTATTTTTACTATCATGTTTAAATGTGTTTATTAAGTAATTTATGTTTAAATGTTTTTCTAGAGTGGTTAGTTTTTACCTCCTCATAAAATGAAACATTTTTTAATAGAATATTATTTTACTAAATTCCTTATTCATGTTCAAGTGGTGATACATAGAAGAAGTAGATCCATACTAATAAAAAGATTTAAATAGTGTCACAATTCCATGACAAATATTTTGACTATTTTTTACAAGTCTAAATCTCTCTGAATCTAATAAGGTTTTATCCTCCAACCATAGGAATAACAAAAATCCCTCTAACATTTACTAAAATGAACCATGCCAATTTTGTTTATATAAATCCTCCTCTAAATTAGTTTTAATGGCATGGCATGCATGTTAAAAGTTGTTTATTTACTCCACTTGAACTCTAATTAAATGTTTAGAAACATATTTCATACTTAATATATTTTTTACTATTTCATGTGCTCCTTATATTGAATTAAACAACCTCAAACCATTGATAGTGTTAGTCATCTAGGTTTCATCCAAAAATTCCTGAAAGTGTAGATCTCTAAGTATGACTTTTAAATATGAGTTGCTTCCTTTGACTAAGATTGAAAATAGCAACAACTACCATATGGTTGTGTAGCATTGAATAATTAATTTTCATAGTAAACCTCATCCATATGCATATTATAATACAATAAACTACTACATCACATACTATAATTAGCATAGTGTCACTCCATGGTGCATCTATCCAATTTCCATGCCTCTCCATAAATTTGAATACAAAAAATTAACACACTTTTATGTATATGAAGTAAAACATCACAAGTTATTTAAAATTAGGATAGGAAGCCATTAGTTGGTTATTTAAAATCTTACTGTAGATGCTCAATACTACTACAAGAAGATATGGTGGACATATGTGACCCATAAAAATTATAAATAATCAACTAAAGGCCAACCATATTCTATATGGTTAGTGACATAATGAGATAGAAATATTGAAGGATGTGATTAGCTTGTTTTGATGACATGTGACTTATGATAAAATAATTTGAGGCTACTATTATATCTATGTGCATAGTTTCAATAAAATAATGAAACTCAAATAATAAAATGTACAAAATAAATACAACAAGGTCAAACGTATGTATATACATATGTACCTATATAATTATTAAAGGAATATAAAATGTGAACATGGGGGTTCTTATATCAAAAAAATTATTTAAAAAAATCAATATTTACACTTAAACATAATTTAAAAGTTTGACTCACACCTAAGTAATTTGTGGCACAAATGAAATCACATTGGCAATACCTGTGTATGATCATACCCATATAGATGGAGGAGTCTCAAATGAGATCGACAATGAAACAAACAAATTATCATCATTAGTCTATATATATATAGACTAATGATGATATTTTGTTTGTTTCATTGTCGATCTCATTTGAGACTCCTCCATCTATATGGGTATGATCATACATAGGCATTGCCATATATATATATATATATATATATATATATATATATATATATATATATATATATATATATATATATATATATATATATATATATATATATATATATATATATATGACAACTTATAACATTCAAAATTACCTTTGTATATATAAACATCAACCAAGTAACTATATTAATATATGAGCTATATATATATAAATGAAAACTTATAACATTCAAAATTACCTTTGTATATATAAACATCAACCAAGTAACTATAGTAATATATGAGCTACAAGATGGTTCACAATCTGGCTAGGAAAAAGATGGTATTGTCTCCTATTGCAACCTAAAAAATTAAATATATATCATTGTAATTTATATATAAAATAATTATTATCTTTTAAAAACTATTTATAATTTAACAGGTCTAACAAAAAAATTACATGTAAAATTTAAGATATACTTGCAAAGGTACAGGTGAGGTTTCCAAACCAAATGTATGTTTCAAAAAATCATAATTCAAAACCATATCATCTATCAAATTAGAAGAACCACCATAATTGGTTTACATCAAATCCTTCTCCTCATATAATTTATGTTCTAGTGCATACATCACTATAGGATCTACATTAGTGTTATCAAGTAGTAGTGTTAGTTGGACCATCTCTATGTCCACTCTCATAAGCATCAATATGATAAAATTGGCTTGTATGTTGCATGAGGGTGTCATTAAGTGCCTTAAGGGCATGTAAATTGTCAATATCTACAACATCCATCATTGTAGAGGGGATTGTCTCAGGCTAAAGTGGTTATTTGATAGAGACTCTCACAAATTGTTTAGGCACATCATATGCACCTAACCTATCCTGTCAAAAGCCTTTTCGTTAGCCCTAAAACTCTTAATAATAAAATTAATAAAGAATTTCATTCAAGAAATTAAAATTGTAATAAAGTTTCTTCAAAATATATGAAGGAACCTCATTATTTTTAGAAGGCCAAACATCATAAACCATCCACCATTCATCCCAAAAAAAATCATCAATTTATGATGGTAGTAATAGATTGGGAAATGTTTGAATTACAATAGAAATGCCACATTGATTTTCAGATTAGAAAATAATGAGATATTTTTTTAATCTCTCAACCTAACTACTAACAATTTGTTATCATAGTAGGAATTATCTATAAGATTTCCATTTGTCAATTTCACATGTTACTATTTAATCAAATTCACCTACTTCATTGACTCTAATATATTTTCTAAAGAAGTATGGTGGGGTTTGGTTGAACGAGGATCCCTCATTGACCTAATTAATTCTTAAATATTTATTTTATTTATTATACGTGTGATCAAAGCCTCCTTATTACATGGGGGTTCTTATACAATTGTAGGAAGGTTAAAAGGTTTTATGATTTTTTATCTTCATCTTCACTTCCCAAATTTTATTCTACATTTTAGTCAATGCCACACAACCATCTAGAAGTTGTTTCTATTTTAAGTCATAGTCAAATGAAAAAACTCATATTTATAAGCCATAGAAATCTACACTTTCAAGATTTATTGGATGAAACTAAGATGCTTAGGAAAATAAAATAATATATTATTTATGCTTAGAAATGAGTGAACAATAAAGAAAGAAAATAAATTTCTATAATAATGAAATTGGATGTTCATCTCATACTAAAATAGAGAATTAAGAATATGAAATAAAGAGTTTCTAATGTCTATAAGATTAAAAAATTGTAGTTGACTATAGGTGTGTAAATACATGCATCTTACTATGCATTAAAAAAATGGCCAAGGCCATGGTATACATGCATCAAAAAAGAACTAGTATTTTTCACATAAACTAATGAACCTTTATCCAACTCATTTTATAACAACTTTATCTACAAAAAGATCTGTCAATAAACACATTTCATAGTCAGACTTTAAAATTGAACTTAGTAAGTAATCATTTTGGTCCTAATAAAATAGAAAACTTACAAATTCATTTGTTTCCAAATGAACCAAAGGATTTGAGTAGAGAAATAAACTTACCATAAATAAATAAAATAAATATTCATTAGTTCTAAATAAATTTTAGCTTAATTTTAATTAGTTTAATAGAAAAATTACTTATGACTAGCTCAAATTGTAGCTCCAAATACCTCATCTTTAACTGAAATTTGATTGTCATTTTGTAAAGTAGAATAGAGATTCATTTGTATATAGTTTGTATGTAATTTAATAGTTCACAGAATTTTTAAAACCAAGTTCGAAGGGCTAAAAAATTAATCATTCATATTACTTTAAATTTGATTATCCATATGCTTTATTGTCCACTGTCCGATGCCAAGTTTCATCTATAACACCAAATTTAATGCTTCATGATACATGATTTTAACTTCATGATACACGATTAAAATTTTTAATTTAATTCCTATTAAAAATTAATGTTTGATATATTTTTTCTTCGAATTAATCTACCTCATATGTTGTGCACATGGTAAAGTGCCACAGAGTTTTAAATTCATATCTGTGAGTGCATTTTGACCCCTTCCTGCATATGAATTTTAAATGAAGCATAAACACAATCCATTTTCATGTTACATGGCATTATATAATATGTTAAAGGCATAAAAATTCATTTAATTTTGTTTAAAATATAATATTATTTATATGTTATTAACAATAAATAGATGAATTGAAGTATACTATACTTAAAATATAATATATAATATTGATTTATAACCTATATTAACATATATATTATATGATATATTATATTCTATAATAATATTTATTAATATTAAAATATATAAATTATGTATAGTATTAATATATAATTAATTAGTTTAATATAAAAAAATATTATGATATATATTATATGTCAATATTTATATAATAACTAATATAATTTTTGTTTGTGTGTTTATTGGTAAGACGGGTTATGTGAAGCAAAATAGTGTAAATCGATATTTAAACCTACTAGTCACTCCAAACCCATGACAAAGTCAAAATAACTTCATCTAAAATAATTGTAAGTGCAAACCTATTAGGATCTGAATCACCATGCAATGCTTTAGTCTATAATGGCTTGCATTCTTCATGTGAAGAGATAGCCTCTTAACACAATCTCTACATCAAAATTTCAACTCCTTGGTTTTGATCAAGGGACATATATATTCATTGGATAAGGAGCTCAGTTGTGGGTGGTATAGTTTTATCTTGATGATTGCAATGAATAAATTACTTTTGTTATAATGGTGCTAAAATAATTAGAAGTGACCAAAAAGAATTTTGGGTTTAGAAATATAATAAAAATTTGAAGTGGATATATATGTTCTAAAGACACCATCTATTCCAATGTGTATGCCTACTATTATACCAAAACCACTTGTTTATTCTTAAGATATTATTAATAATGTTACATTTTCAAAAAATGTGGATCAAACTTCACGTATTATGTAAGGGCCCATTTTTTTATAAATCATTACTATTAGTTCCAAAGTTCCATGATGATAATTTTACTTTCAATTCCATATTTAAACTTCTCTAATTTTCATTATATGGTATTGTAGTAGATTATTGAACATTTTCTAATTTTGATGATCCCATGGATGTCATCCAATACCTATAGTAACAGACCCATCAAGTTTAATTTATTATGATGAATTTGTTACTATTTTATTGAAATGAAATTCCTTAAATTATACAATTATACATTTAGATACAATCTGTAAATGGAAAGTCTATATATACAAATACTATACATATTAAGTGTTCTGAGATAGTTGAAAATGGCATTTCTCAACTTGGGATATACTAGTTAATTATCAAAATTCCCTTGAAAATATTCCCAATGGATATAATTAAATTTTGTGTTTCGTCTATAATTTATATAATCTTGATAAATGAGGTTTTCGAAATTCTGGTAATGAAATTATTTTTTCAAGAGGAATAAAGATGCTTGGCTTACTTTACTATTTAAATTTAATTGATTTCACATGGATGTGATTTGGCCATGTATTTTTTACCCCATTATTGGGATTCAAAGTTGAAGTAACTACTTATTGGTTGAAATTTGTAACATAGACTCTGCATTGAGATATCACACCTTGTTATCATGAATGCAAATTTAATGTTTATATATTGGTATGGTGTAGACTAACTATGCACTTAGATAATCATAATTTAGGTGAGTACACAAAATCCTTTCCCAAGAGGTCTTTGAGTTAGTAGGTATAATTTTGTGTCACTTATTTTAATTATCATTTTGGGGTTGAATTTGTCTCAAAATATTAGCTTATAGATTCAAGAAAGGCAACTCACCCTCACATGTATTTGAATTGGTGAATTAAATTATCTTAAAGGTATTTGAGGGAGGATAAAAATTAATTAATCAAATCCCTATTAGACAATTTGCTTGTGTTACATCTTTTAAAAGTGTGGATGAAACTCCATTTATTATGCAAGAGCCTATTATTTCTAAAACATTGCCATCGATTCCAAAGTTTTGTGATTATAATTTTACTTCTATTTCCATATTTGAACTTATATAATTTTTATTTTTTGTGTTATCACAGATTATTGAACATTTTTTAATTATGATGATCCCCTACATGTGATCCAAAACCCATGGTAAGAGACTCATCAAGTATAGTTTGTTGTGACTCGTATAAGTTGGGGGTTAACCAAATATACTCAGGGATTGATTACAAGTGTAGGGAGAGATATGAGTTTAGACACTCAACCAAATTCATAATAGGAAGCAGTGGGGGCTTTGTGAATCTAGTAAATTTTTTTGCGTGATGTATTTTATAATATAACTCATTGTGACACTACCATGTTCACTATTTGATTGGTATCACATTTTGTTTCAGTTGGATTAACATTGTAAGATGGATTGGTCTTAAATTTTCATGTATTAGATGAGGATAATGTAGTGACTCTAAACTTTAGATTTTTTAATACATGGAGTTTCATTTCTTAGTCATGCTCAGGGTCACCCAGTTATTTCTCATAAGTAAGAAATTTTAGTGCCACAAAGTATGGTGGCATAGTATGGAATGATATCTCTAATTCAAGAGGGTTATACAAGACATATTGTGAATCAAGTACATAATTTGTTTGCCTTTTAGGTGTTCTTCTCAAAGATAATTATTTTTTATTCCAATGCTTTAATCATTTGTAATGAGGATTGTGAAAAAACCCCACCTTGGTTCCTTTACCTTGATTTACAAGATTTTGTCTCAAACACAAATCTATATATAAAGACATCCATAAAAGGATTCAAGTCTATATAATAATATATGGAAATATGTTTATGGACATACTATATAAATAGAAAGTGTTCTTTTGATAGCTAGAAATGATCTTGATCATCACAGAATGGACTAATTGGTCATTAGAATGCCTTAGAAATGCTTTCCAAATGAACCCATAGTTGAAAATAAAATTGGTCATCTTGAGACATATCAGTTAATCATCAAAATGCCCTTAAAAATATTCCCAAATGAGTTTGTTGCTATTTTATTGGAATCATATTCCCTAAATTATAAAAAATTACATTTAGATACAATCTATAAATGGAAAGTCTATATATAGAAATACTATATATAGTAAGTGTTCTGAGGTAGCTAGAAATGCCATTGATCATCTTGGGATGTATGAGTTAATGGTCAAAATACCCTTGAAAATATTCCCAAGAGATATAATTAAATCTTGTGTTTCATCAGTAGTATAATTTTTATAATCTTGATAAATAAAGGTTTTGTTATTCCTATATTGAAATATTTTTTGAAGAGAAGTAAAGTTGCTTGGCTTACAATTTCCTATTTAAATTTAATTGATTTTACATGGATGTGATTTGGCCATGTATTTTTGACCCCAATATTGGGATTCAAAGTTGAATTACTTGTTTGTTGGCCCAAATATTTAACCCTAACTCTGCATTGAGATATCACGCCTTTTTGTCATGAATGAAAAGTTAATGTTTATAGATTGGTATCGTGTAGATTTTTTATGCCTTCACATAACCATAATTTAGATAACCCCACAAAATCCTTTCCTAAGAGGTCTTTGAGTTACTAGGTATGATTTTGTGTCACTTATTTTAATTACCATTTTGGGATCAAATTCATTTCCAAATATTAGTTTGTAAATTCAAGAAAGGCGAATCGCTCTCATAGGTATATGAATTAGTGAATTAAATTATCTCAAAGGTATTATATGGGGGATAAAAATTAAGGAGTCAAATACCTATTAGATAATTTAATCATGTAATTTAATGAATAAATATAAATAAATTTCTTAAATAAGAATAATTATAATAAATAATAAAAATTTGTAAATATTTTTATATTAAAAAACTATCTGAGTTTTTTAATTATTTTTATTTTTGTTTAACTCTTTAAATATTTTTATTAAATAATGTATGTTTAAATGTTTAATATGTTTAAATATATAAATATTTTTTTAAATAATTTTATATGTTAGAATTTTTTATATAAACTTTTAAATTATTATAAAATTAAAAATTTCCATGCACTTCAAAATTAGGGTTAAATTTATCTTTTACTCTTTCCATTATTTTATCTATCAGATTTTTTTCTCCCTTTAGAAGGCTAAAAATAATTATTTTATTGACTATTAGGTTAACTGTGGTGTTAGTGGTCGTAGTGTTGACCTCATTTTTTGACTTTCATTTCTACAAGTCCTTGTTAGGTATTTTATTTATTTAATGTATTATTTTACTGTATCTAAAACGTGTGATTTTTTTGGCTTGACATGACCCTTTTATTCACTATTTACCACTTTAAGTTATGAAATCACGAAGATTCAAATAGACCTAGATTTTTGTTATGAAATGGTTGAGAGAATGAAATAGCAAAGATTAGGATTGTTTAGCACTTACTTGTATTGAATAGGGACCTAAATAGTGAATGCGAGGATAAAGTACACATTTTTTTATTAATTATAAGTAAATAATTATAGAAAACAAGTGTTGTGATGCGAGAGGGTTTTAATGGTTCTACCCTGTCTCTATCTCTTTGCATCATTCATCTATTGGCTTTGTTTGGGATGTTGCAAATTGTTTCCATTTTAGACTAAGTTTAAAAGTCATATTTTGACCTGTTCAAGGTTTTTAGTATTGTAGTTTAATTGTTTCCATTTTAGATTGAGTTAAAAAGTCATTTTTTTGGGGTGGCAAACTTTCCCTCATGTTACATCATAAACTTTAATGATTGAATAACACCCAACATTATTATTTGGGGTGGTGAACTTTTCCCTCATACTTTTATATTATTTTTTAGAGGGGTCACATGCATTATTATATATATAAAATTTGTTTATAAAATATCTCCACTTTAAAAATAGGAACAACTATTGTTTAGGGAGAAGTTTTGAGGGGTGAGAAGCAATAGTAGACTAAAGATTTGTATGGTTGTTCCTCTTTTTTGGTTGTCACCTATCATTTGCATCTAATAAAAAAAAAAAAAAAAAAATTAAGTAAAATGATCATAATTTCTCTTAGCAACATGTATTACAAAAAATTTAAAAAATCATAAGACTACTAATAAGGAACAAAACTCATTAACCTATTATTTTAATTACCATTTTGGACTTTCCCATTCTCCAAAACCATTCATTGACCTTTTATCATTTATATGACCTTTCTATGTCTATCTCAATCAACATTTCTAGGCAAAAACTATAGAGGTTCAAATTTGCAAATGTTAAGATTTAGAGCTCTTAGCACCAAATCAATTTTTGCAATGCTTTTTGGGAGTAATTTCATAGGGCTAAATCATGCTCATTTATCTTCAAAACTTGAATTATGGTATTGTAATGTTAGGTGAATATAATGATTAAGGTAGTCATAGATAATTATTTTTCACTTGAAAATATCTACATCATGAAAACTAACCAGTGCACATATTTTTGTGCATTTCCAAGTGTCAAATCAGCCTATGCATCACTTTTCAAACACCATTATGTAGGATCAAATCAAGTCCAATAACCTTAAAATTTCACATAATGGTAATAAAATGTGAGAAGAATACTACGGTAAAATAAGTATCATAAATTTACTCTCATATGAAAAATGTATTGCTATGAAAATGAGCTTTTGATTTGAGTTTTACTTAATCAATTTTCTTGTTTTCAATGTTTAGATCTATCTAGTGCACACATTTCAAGCTCATTTTGGTAGTGGTAAAAGAGGATAAATATTATTAAAATTTGTCATGGTGATATATAAATGTAATTATAGTGTAATGGTAAATATAGTGCACAAATATTAAATATAATTTGTGGAATGTACATCTCTGAAAATTAGCTTTTACACTGATTTTTACTTGGTCATTTTCTACATCTCCCAGTTGCTAAATCTACCTATTGAGCACTTTTGAAACCCATTTGCATTGGATCAAATGGAGTCTGAATTCCTTAAAAATTTATATGATTTTGACCTAATTTTATGAGAAGGTAATGCATTTTATTTTACATATGCATGAGCTTCCAGTGAAAAGTTATGTTAGTATAAAGTGACACTTTTGAGAAGATTTATCACTCAGCCAACTTTTCATCAAAAAACACTTAGAGGGAAGGTTACAGGGGTTATTTTGATAATTTAAAACAAATAAAAATACCCTTATGAGCATAATTTCAATAGATTTATTTAAATATAATATATGATGGATTTTGTTGATATGTTGCTATACAATTTTTCATTTTTCCATGTTCTGAAGGTGCTGATACAATTGTGTGCAAATACATGTTAATTTTTAGACATATTTTGATTTAAAAATCCATTTTTGATATCATTAATTGTGTTGAAAATATGAGTTATTCCCATTTTCAATTATATTTATTTTAATTTGGAGAAAGGTATGATCAAAATTGGTTGATATCAGAGCTATAACATTGTGTTGATTTGAAGTCTTCACAAGGTATCTAGAAGCTTATAGAAGTCCATGTGGGAGATGTGACAAATTTGGAAAGTGGGAGAGGTTAAGTGGAAAGAAAAGGAAATTCAAATAATTTAATAAACCTTATATAATAATGAATATTTTATCCATGTAGGATGGCATCAATCAAGTCATCATCCATTTTCCCCTCTTCTCTCTTTAATTTTCTTCTATATATCTCTCATTTCATAATTGTAAGAGACTAATTCATCTTATGGTGTGGTTTAGGCCTACCCATTTTGTAATGAAAACACATCTTGATATTAATATAAGATATAATTTACCTCTATCTATTTTTTCATCTTATGTTTAATTGAGTTTGTTTATGAATATTTTTTGAGTGATCTTTCTGTCTTGGTATTTGTCCTCTCTCTCTCTTGCCTCCATGAAAGATAGTTGTATTTTTGCAAGTCTTAGGATGTGCTATATTAGTAATGAGGTAAAGATATTTTATGGATAGGATCATCCCTTCCTCTTTTTTCTTATTTCCTTGAACCTTCTTAAGAAACAGTTATGCAATGAGCTAGTTATGGAGTTTGTGTGAGCGTATGAGTTTTTGGCTATCATATGTGTGTGTCTCAAAGTAATGAGGAGTGTTAAATATCAGTGTATCACACTTTTTTTTTTTAATTCATCCCTTTATCCTCTTTATAACCCATTTTTAAAAATCAATAGTTGAGATTATTTTTTTAAGAGCCTAATTGATACACCTAAGGAGCTGGACCATAACCTAGAGGTTCATGTCCATTATAAGATGCCCATAGCCTATTAGTGTTCTCATTTTGTGTTTGGGTTGGAGAGAGCCTAAATAATTCTCTACAAGAGTGAAAATATATGCCACAATAGTTATGATGTTGAATTACTTTTTTATTTTGTCAATAAATGGCCAAACTTTAAATGAACAAGTCAATATTTATAGTGATCATTAATCTAAAGTGATTCATGTTTTAAAAGTTGAAAAGGAAAAGTAGGGTAGAGTAGAAAAGAAAGTTTTCTTTGCAACACAAAATATCAACATATATCTTTTGGTTCCTTCTAAATATAGTTAAAATAAAACTAACATATATGGGATCTTAGTGATACACTCACAATAACATAAATGTAGTATAGATTCTAGGGTAGATACAATGCATATATCTAGAAAGTATATTGTCAAATAACTACCTAAAATAAATTACTTTAATCACATTTATTAGTAGAATAGAAGGAAAATAGAGCATACATAATAGACTTTGTTAGAATAGCTAAAAGTTTAAACTAACAAGATACATTCAAAGAACTACTACGACATTTAACCATTGAAGAAATGAAATCATGTGTTATTAACAAAGCTTGAGAAATAGGAACATATGAAAACAATGAAATAGAAATCAAATCACAATAATTCTTCCTTCTCTTTACATTACTTTCACAAAATTTTGTTCTAAGTTACAAAAAAGGGGGAGGGCCCCCATAGATAGGCCTTTGAATGCCTAAGATGGTTAAAAGGCAACCAAATATATGACACATGTCAATGGACAAAAACCCTAGTATCCTAAAAATTAGAGAATATTCTCTACTCACCTAGATTGAAGAAACATTTGGTGGACTAAGTCTACATAGGGTTGTACATCTAGGTTAGATGAAGCCTTGTGTAATCTTATGGACTTGAGTGATAGGATATCCAACCTATCTTCTGCATTAATGAATACTTCCTCATCCTTACTATCTCTATCTACAATCTTTTCCACATGGAAAAATAAATTATTGTAATTCTTGTCTTCAATGGCTAGTGCAACAAAATTGAATAACCTTATATATATGGTGTCTTTTATTTATGTATATATGATTCTTATATATATAAGTATAAATCATGTTATATATAAATAAAGCACGTAATTTATTATAAAAAAACTTATTTATATTTATCACCTTATATATATATATATATATATATATATATATGACCTTATACATATGGTATTTTTTGTATATATTTGTAGCCAATTGCATCTTCTTAATATATGTCTTGTCTGGAGAACCACTTGGGGGCTCTATTGATGGAGGTAATGGTCGAGTTAAAGTTACTCCTTGGAAGTTATACATATAATAGAAATTAGTGGTAATGACCAATATAAATATAGAGCTAGGGAATGAAGAAGCACTAGTGCTAGTTGAAGAACTAGAGGAGAATATGGGAACTTATGTGATAATGATACTGGGTCTCTTTTTAGTCAATTGTGGACCAGGTCTAGGCATAGGTTCAAGTATCACTGGGATAAAATTGGCCAATACCAAAACCATAGAGGTGGATGATATGCTAAAGGGGGTGATAGTGGGCAATGGCATGGTTACAGGCCTAATTATAGTTCTAGTGAAAGGCCTGTAAGGTAAGAGATTGACATGGCTGAGAGTTAGTGGTTGACCAAATATGCTTAGGGGTTGCTTATATAGGAAAGAGGGAGGTAATAAAATATGTTACTGACTTGCAATACTCAACCCTTATTCAATAGGAAGAAGGGGAGGTAATGATTGACTTGAAGTTGCTCGTGTAGGAGTTAATATTGCCTCCACTAAAGGTCTTGCCTATGTAGAGGTGGTGCCTTGAATTTTGGATATGTTTCCAAATGATACCCTTGAGGTGGAAGCCTACTCAACTTGTTCCTCTAAACTAGCTCCTCCCTTCATCTAAAGTGGGAGATAGTTCCTGGAGTATTCTTTGACTAAGTTATGGGTCTGTCAAGCCTTCTTTTCCAATACTAGTAGTATGGATAAGATATGTTGATGCTCTATGATACTCTAGCCTAAGTATCCTATTGTTAAAATAGTATAAAATACTTTTAACCATCCATTATTCCTTTCACCCATGTGATATTCATAACTCTCATCCTTTACTTGACTTTTTCATCATTAACGACATTGATGTAGAACTTATCTCCCTCCTTAGGCTCATGATGGTATGTAATGCTGAGAGATGCCCTATGTCTGACACAGTGATTGAATGTCAAGTGTGAAGGTTCCCATTCCCTATTGGTATCATTTTCTAGACTAAAGGTAGACTTATGTTTGGTAGAATCCATGACTAAGTACCAAGTCTCAAATTGAAATTTGATGATGTTAGTTAATTAGGGATGTATTAGTCCCTTCTTATTTTTACATAGTTCATCTACTCCTTGAGTAGTTATAAGGTAATCTCCTGCTCAACCATCTTGTTTGGTACTATGATGGGTAACCTAAATGGAGTTGTTTTTATCCCCTCAAATATAATTATAATGTATTTGGGGTAGTACCAATAGTCTCCCAATTTGTTAAGTGTTGCCCTGGTCTCTTTTGACAACCTGGTATAGTCCTTTTATGGATGGCCCTGTATACAATTGGGTAGAACTACTTTGTAATGTCCCACATCTCTTAGATGTACCTATACATTGTAAACTTTGTGAAGACATGGGGTATAGTCCATTTCAAGTTTAGATCCCAATTGGTAAACTCAAATAACTTTAGAGTGGCATAAATGGCATCAACCAAGTAGGACATCATATAGAAATGATTTCCTTGGTTGGCCATGGTGTTCCTAATTTGGGAATATACATTAAAATAAATTATTTCACCAAGAGGGGGAATGGTTGAGTCACATATGATTATGAACTAGAGTGGAACCCACTTCTCATCCACATGGCTAGTGTCTTCTACTTCATGTAACATGTTCATCATGGCCATCCCCATCCTCATCCCCTTCCTAAATAGGGTGATGGGTATCTGATAGATTTTAGACTTGTAGATAAAATTTCCCAATTTTTTTGCCCAGATTATCAATACTTCTTGATGTTATTCAAATTGAGCCATTGAGTTATAGTTTCTTGATTATAAATAGTTTTAGGATTGGCTAGATCATAGTAGGCCTAGAAGGCTAACCCATATATAAAGGTATATTATTACTTAAATGGATAGATTTGATCATGTTATCTATACATTGAGAATGGATGAATATTTGGTGGGCTAAATACACATAGGGGGGTACCTTTTGGTTGGATGCAACTTTGTGCAATCTTGTAGACTTGAGCCCCCAGATGTTAGACCTTTCTTCTACAACTCTGGCATATTAATCATCATCGTTGTCTTAGTTTGTCATCCTCTCCACATGGTAGATTAATTCATTTTAGTTTTTTTCATCTGTGGCTAATACAATGGTATTGAAATAATTTTTTTAGAAGACTATGTTTTTACCATATGAATAGAGAAATAGGACATGTTCTAACTTGACGGTTCTAAACATTCTTGCTTCAACCATGGCTTTCAAATTTTGATTGATGAGCTTGTATATTATCTTAATGTTGGATGAATGTAGATAATTCCTTTAGCAAATAACATAGACTGATTTAGAGTTCTTCAATAGATAGTAATTGAAAGTGAATGCAAAGCCTTAAGATTGCAAGATTTAAACTCTAGATTTACTAGAATTTTGAATTTTAAGATATGATCCATAAATGTAAAGTAATTTTTACTTGATTTGAATTAAAGCCAGGGTGGCTCTTTAGTTTTGTTCTAATGGCTTCAAAAATTCACTTTTGGTTACTAACCAATCATCACTCTTAGTTCCCATCATAGGCTTGACTTTTCCATTGAGGTGAGTTGGCTTTATAACCACCAAAATAAGGCATATCATCATAAAATTCACACCAATAACACATGTTTGACATTTGGCATTATGTTATGTACCTTAGCCTTTTATTTCAAGTACCAAGTTACCCAGGTGTGCTACATAATATTCTTTCAAGTGACAACCTTTGATTGGCTCATGCTTCACTAGGTTGAGCAACTTCCTTTGATGGTGTATTACCATTAGGTAATGGGTCCATGCGTCATCAACCTATTGGTCCTAGTTACCATGTGACTTCCAAATAGAATCTAACTATTCAAAATTGGATGACTTAGTGACAAGTGTCAGCTTGTTGTACACACACCATGTTATCATGATGTAGTTAGATATCTCTATCATGGAACTTGATTTGACATAAATCACAAGTGGATATTTAGTTTTATTACAACTATCAAGAACTTGTAAGATAGGGGTCCATGTATCCTCAGTCTATTGATTCCAACTACTAGGAACTTGTGAGATAGGGGTCCACATGTCCTCAACCTATTGATCCTAATTTCTAGTTGGTTTCCACATAGTATCTAGCTATTCAAGATTTAAGTTACTAGATTCCATGTTTTATTTTTCTATGTCATCATAGTATTAAGATATTGAATATTTCACCTTAGCTATAGGGGCATGAAGGGCATTCTTTAGTTCCTAGTGGTATGATTCGATTGGATCATTTTATCATAGGACTTTAGAAAGAAATCAAGGCCTTAGAAGGTTGTGAGAGGGTACCACATGATGTGTTATTGTTATGTTATAACTCCTTTATGCATTGAAATACAAAAATTAAATGAGAAGTGGCACATTCTCATTAGGTTTTTGGGTTATATATTTTTTAACTCTTTCTTGGACTTGAAATTCTCTGAACGAGTACCAAGTGACACAATGTAATATGGTCATAGGGATTCAAGACTTTAGAAAATAATAGGATCCTTGGAAGGCCACAAATGGGTGCCAAGTGGTAGGACTTTCATTGGGTCATTGGGTCATGAGAATTTTCTAAGGCTAAAAGATGTGTGACAAAGCTTGGAACTTTATGGTTGAGTGACTAGTGTATATGACACTATCGCATGTCAATTGAGGATAAGTTATACTCAGCTTCCTTACAAAGGAAAAAAGGTGAAATTAATAACTTCAAGAGTAACTTGAAGGTATCTCCTAGGAGATACCTTGAAGGGAAAATCCACTTTTGTACCTGTTTGAAAGATATTTCCTAGGAGATACCTTGAAGGGGAAAATCCACTCTTGTGCATGTTTGAAATGTATCTCCTAAGATATTCCCTGAAGGTATTATAAGGGCCTTAAAAATATCACCTATTAGTGCCTTCCATGTAAAGGAAAATTCCACTTGTTCATGTTGAAGGTATCTATTATGAGATACTTTCAACTTTCCCTTCAATGTATGACAACTCCCTTTGAAGTATCTCCTAGGAAATTATATCAAGGGCCTTATAGTTCTTTCATGTTACTCATGAATTTATTACAAGGCCCTTAAAGTAATCTTGTAGTAGATATCCCAAAGGGCATTGTCATACATTCAAGGGAGATATTGAAGTTATCTCCTAGGAGACTTTATACACAATAGTCAATGTATTGATAACTACCTTATTTAATTGAAACACCTATTTACTCATTGAGTCCCTTATACACCTCAATAATGTTGGGTAAGTTAAACCTCAAGGTATCTGCTAGGAGATTAATTGAAGGGCTTTATAATACCTTCATGTATAACTTAAATGTATCTCCTAGGAGATACCTTGAAGGATAAATCCACTCTTATGCATGTTTGCAAGGCATCTCCTAGGAGATACCTTGAAAGTATTACAAGGTCCTTTAAGTTATCACCTAATAGTGCCTTCAAGGTCAAGGAAATTTCCACTTGTGTGCATGTTGAAGGTGTCTCCTAGGATATGATTTCAACATTTCATTTAATGTATGACAACACCCTTTGAAATATATACTATGAGATTCCTTTTAAGGGCCTTATAATTCCTTGAAGGTATGGAAACATCCTTGAGTGTAATTCTTGTTCAATACAAAATGATGCAATGAAGGGTTTACATTATTCAACTCTTTCTTAATGATCTTATGAGGTTTGTAATTTTTATGGGTTTCATATTGAATATTTGAATTAAGACACATTAACCCCTTGATAAGATCTATAGATCACATTATACACAATAATCAATGTATTATTAAATACCTTCTTTAATTGAAACACATATTTACTCATTGAATCCTTTATACACCATAATAATAGTGGGCAAGTTCAACCTCAAGGTATCTACTAGGAGATTTTTAATAGGGCCTTGTAATACCTTAACAGGTGACTTTAAATTATCTCCTTAAGGGTAACATGAAGGTATCTTAATGGGTGACTTGAAATTATCTCCTTCAAAAAGATTCACTCTAGGAAGTTTCCAAAATAGGGGGAAGGGAAGAGCTGAAAAGAAGGGCTCTATGGTATGAAGATTTACCTTTTAGGATGGATCCTCTATGGACAAGTGTTTTCATAACTAATGTTTTTTGTGAGTAGTTACATACACATAGACAAACATAGTCAAGTAGTCTAAGAAAATTTGATATAGGAAACTCAGAGATCTAGGCCAAAGGTTGTTCTTTTTAGAGTAGCTATTGCTCCTAGGAGATACCTTGAAGGAGAAATCCACTCTTGTGCCTATTTCAAAGATAGATCCTAGGAGATACCTTGAAGGGAAAATCCACTCTTTTTAAGAGTGTTTATGTGGTTTTGTTGCACATCAGCTTGTAATGAGGTAGCCTCTATGTTTTAGGATCTTAATGGAGGTAAAATTCACTCTAGGGCATGAGTTATAGGTATGTAGTTTTAACAACCAGGTGATGGAATAATAGCCAGGGCATGTATGTTTTTAACTAAGGTTATGAATGGATGAATGGTCTCTAAAATTAATTTAAAATATAGGAAAGTTGGTGGTTGTATGGTAGTGAATCTAGAGCGGGTAGTTCTCATTAATAAACTCAAAATAGAGCAAAAGGTAGAGTAGAAAATAAATATTTTATGCATTCAATAATCACCTCTCAAGTTGTATTATAAGTAGACAAATGCTTTCAAAATCAATATTTGTTGTTGGCAGCTATTGCACACAAGAAAACATACATGGTCAAGTAGTCTAGGATAATTTTTATATAAAAACTCAAAGGCCTCAGTCAAAGGTTTCTCCTTTTAGAGTAGAGATTGCACACCCTTACTTAGGAGATTATGACTTACATTAGTGAGGTATCTAAGATAGATGTTGCATATACACATAAAACTATATCAATGAAAACACCTCTACACACTTAGAATAATGAAATAATCAACTTACTTACCAATTATCAATATAATCTGTTATTCACTCAATACCTATTAAAAACCTACAACTAACATATCAATCACAACAAGAAATAATTACTCATAGCTATTGCACACTAATAATTATTGAATTATACAACCAAAAATATTAATCCTAGTTACAAATATCTTGGAGAGAAAATACATAAACATATTCGTTGACAATAAAAATTGATTATGCCTATATATTGAAATTTTTTGACCCTTCACAAATGTGGGTTAGATATATTTGAATAGAATTGGGGAGGAGTCACCTCATCCTCAAAGTACATGCAAAAAATTATTACATGGCATAGTTAGAACCTTAGTTATAATTATAGTGTCAAAACCATATGTAATGTATACATAGAGTTAGCTTACACTCATCAAGAATTAAAGTCAGCCTTTACAATATCATGTAGCATGTGCATGTTTGAAAAATAAATAGGAAAATTTCCTATTAAGTTCAAATCATAAGAGAACTAAAAGTGAAAAATTGATGTTGTTATATTGATTTTACATGCACAAAAATGGCCCTTAAGGCTGAGTGGATGTCTACAAGGATGTGTTAACCTAAGTATGAGTTATAACTATAGACATTGGTGTTGACCTAGGGTAACAACCTCAGTCTTTTTATTTTTCATGTTGATTTCAAGAAAGCACTTGTGACTCACATCCTATTGTTTCCTTATAATTTCTATGTTTAATAGAAAGGGTTGGTGTACCTTACTAACTTGTTGTAATCATTTTGCATGTTTTTCTTTATATTTTGGAAGTTGATCTTGAAAATTTTAACTTCAAATACATCCCTTATTTCAAAACTCAATTTTGCTTCAATATCTTCTAGTGTTAACCCTTGTAAACTCTTTTTAAATTTATCGAATGATTCATGAATGAGCTAATCAAAATTAATTCTATTATTACCTCACTTATAACATCCCTTACCTTGGATAATTTCAAATTTCCCAAAATTTGCAAAATGAGTGCCTCATACTCTTGACATTTGGTCATTAACACCCCATCTATTATCACCCATTTTCTAGGTTCTTATGTTTTAATGACCACTAAATTGAGGTTATTAGATTGTTCTAATGGTATCATGAGGTCTAGATGGCTATATGAACTATTAATTGTGTATAAGATCAATAACTTTAATTTATTTTAAAATCCTTTTAAACAATTAAATAATTGGTGTATTTGAGCTATATGAGGGGCTAATTCAATCTTTATTACTTCAAGTGCCTCTAAAGCATTACAACATTTTAAAGTAGTTTCTTGCACTTCAACCTCAATTCTTGCTAGAATATGAATGGTCTATTGTTATACCTTTATTTGTTCTAGTTACTTTTCCATCTCTTACCTTTCCATCTCCACCCCCTCATGGAAGGATACAGTAACATCTTTGTGGGCTTCTACAAAGGACCTAAAATATTTAATGTAGGGGGTCTGCCCCAGCTATTTGTTCTACCTTTTAGACAAGGCATAGACCTCATGTCTCTCATCAAGAATAATTTTTCTTCCCATTTCATCCTCTAGTTATTCTTGATTCCCTCTCTCATATCAGTTACCCATGGGGGAATCACTAGCTAGGTAGGGTCTATTTATTGTGCATCTTTAGTTGTAGCCTCCACCTCAAGTTTTTCTACTAATTATTATTATTTTACTCCTTTGAGGACTATATTAAGAAGGGAGGGCCAAATCATGTTGGACCAATCCATACCTCCATAGTAGGGGAGTGGGTGGACTATAATGACTTGCTTACCCCTTTTTCCCTTTCTTGAAGATATAACAATAGTATCTTGGGAGGAACTTGTGGAAGGCATTGGAAAACTAATTTTTGTGGAAGAAACATGAAGTTTGGAAGTATCTAGTGTTGTTTCAATTTTATTACTGACTATTTTCTTCTTCATGGTTTGGACTGTGGTAGTCTTGGAGGTAACATCAGTAGAAGTGGGAACAATGGATGTCGATGTCACTATGAGGAAGAATGAAACAATGGTGGTAGAATAATCCTTATTTATCTTAGGAGTGAGGAGAGGGATTTTTAATATGGAATAAGAGGAAAATGAAACATGAGGGGTGGGGGTGACATTCTCCACTGTTAAAGTTCTCAAAATAACACTAATTGAGACTAAAATAAAAATAAGAACATATGAAGAACCTAGGGAAGTAGGGTCTAAAGGTTGAGCCTTATTACCTATTGTGTCATTTTTTCTTGGTGATTTCTATTTATCAGCCATAAGGTTTAATGCCTTGGCTCTTTCTAGCTCTTATTCTTCATCTAGTTCCTATTTTAATCCCACTTTTTGTTAGGGAACTGAAGGCATACCCTATGGTTGATCCATTATTGGATTATCTATGAGGGTAACCCTTTGTTTCCTCTTATAAAAATTAGTAGTATTCATCTCCAAGGAGAAATCTTGTTGAATTGAGGTAGTAAATACCCCTATCACTATAGATTCCTACAATTTGGGTGCATCTATAGGTGTTTCTAATGGAAAGGAAGCTAGGTGATCTTGTTCTTCATCATTAGAGGAATCCAAATGAATTGGATCCCCTAGAGCTTCATTGGGATTAGACTCTCTCAATATAGGCTCTTTATTAATAGCTTTTAGTAGGAAGGGAAGTTATTGGGAAGGTTCCATTTATATTTTTATTTATTATGGGGGCTAACTATTCTATAAATCTGAAGTCATCCATCCTTTAGGAGGTAGTACCCTACTCTATATTTATTTTACTAAAATTGAAGTCTTTTAATAAATTATCCTTAGATGATCCTCTTTCAAGAATGCAAGCGTTGTCCTTTCTAGGACCTAGGAATCATCTTTGGCACTCATAAATAAAAAATCATGGAAATAGGGAAGATGTTGGTATGAGATACCAAAGCCCTCAATATGATTTTGTATATGTCCATGGGGAGCCTAGTCCCTATGTGTCAAGGTAGGAAATTGATAATGCTTTCTCTTGTTGCATATATCTCTAAAATGTTTCCTCTATATGTAACACATTCTGCCAATGATCATGTGTGATCTATAGAATATGACCTTTTATTTTATCAAGTCCTCCTTGACACTCCATAGAGTTGATATTTAATTTATTTCTCTACCATCTTGTTTGGTATATATTTGGGGAGGTGTAGGGGGTGGTACCATATAATAAGGATACAACCAATAATGACCCCTATAATCTAGTGTATTTTTTATGCTTTTTCCAATTCTGGGAAGTGGAGTCCCATCAATTGCCTATTATACTTAAGGATAAATGTACTCAAAAATTTAGACCATGTGCTTCATATATGCATATATATACATAAATTGGTAGTGATCACAAATGTGATTCTCAATATAATCTATGGCTAGGCTCTAAAGCTTGCCAAGGTCTTTGTAGGCTATACCAATTATTACATCCAATAAGTATGACATCATGTAAAAATGTCCCATTGAATTATTATAATTGATATTATGCAATACTTGTTCCCTTAGCTTGAATATGATGATTTTTCCTAGGGTAAATGTCACATCACTAGTCATTATCATATGTAGTAATGGCACCCAATCTAAATTGTGAAAATGGATGTTAGGAATGACATACATTTTACTCAAAGGTCATCCCAAAATTCACCCCAATTTTAAATTTATTGATGGGGTTGGGAGAATTTTATTTTAAAATCATAGTTTCCCTAGGAAGAAGCCATGAGCTTAACACTTTGTCAATTATATTTTATTTGTTTCATGAAAACAACTTATGTTTATCAAAATTACATTTAGAACTGGTAGAGATATATACCTTTGAAATTCATCCCCAATGATGTAGGCCATGACTATTTGGTGATCTATATGGTAGAAAAAATGCATATTATGTAATTTTTCTAAAAAATAACAAATATCATAACAAGTCAATACAGGGTATCACCTCAGGCTTAGCCATCATAAAGTGTCATCTTTATCTCTTAAGAGTGAGCATATTTATAACAAATTGGCACTCTGAGGATGATAGAGTTTCTTCATGTGAAATTGTGTCAACAATATCCACTACATCTCATAATTATAAGTAGTTACCATACCTATTATCAAATATAGTTATGTCAAATACTATATTTGTAAACTCTATTGCATCCTTGATGGAGAATGGTGATGGTGGAAGTGCTCCTCTAAAACTCTTAGTTGATGATGCCATTGAAATTATTTTGTGTGATCACAATATATTTTATGTGTATCATGAAAAACTCTTTTCCACTAGGATCTTATTATATTTCAATGGATTCACAGGTAGCTAGGGCTTTCATTCACAAAATAACAATTGATTTTGAATTAATTTGTGAGCAATGAATATGTTGAAGGTATTATAAGGGCCTTCAAAATATCACCCAATAGTGCCTTCAAACACCATGTATGTATATTCTATGGAATCCTTAATGGAAAATTAGGATGGTGTCACTACTCCTCTAAACACTCAAGATGATGAAGCCATTATAGTTTGAATGGTATACTTGAATTTAGTTTTTTAGACTATGAAAACTTATTTTTGTCAGTTGCTTCTTTGTAGTTGGTGTGCAAGAAGCTAGGTATTTATTCATAGAGTATTAATAGACCTCAAGGTTTACTTGTGATCAATGAACACATTAATTACTGCAAGTTGTTGATATAGCCTTTTGAAATCAATTATAGTTCATACACTTTTGATTCCCAACATTCATTTTCTTGTTTTACCTGCATAATTCAAAACTTCTTAGTTTAGTTGGTGGGGAAGCCATGTATCTACATTATTTGGCTAAGTCTAGTAGGCTATTAGTAGTTGGGATCAAGTTTTATGTTGGGTCTTAGCCAATAATTCTAACAAAATGAAGGATCCAAACACAAACACTAAATAAATTTTTTGAGTACCAAATCCTTTGGAACAAGGTTCAAATAATTTTTTTGAGTAGATCCTCTAAATCAAAAGTTCTAATATTAAAATCTTGAAAAAGTTTAGATCCTTTAGAATAATGTTCAACAAAATGTCTGATGAACAAGTCTTGAATAAAAACCCCAAAGTGCAAATTTTCCAAAAATAAGTTATGAGAAAAAACCCTGAATCACAAAGTTTTTGAAAAAGAGGTTCAAAGCAAAATGTTCGATAAACATGTCCCAGACACTTTCCTAGATGAAAAAAACTCTGAACTCAATGTCCAAAAAAAATAGTTCTAAATTAAACCAAGTCTCAAAACCTACATAGTATAATACTCCCGAAAGTCATTTAATAATTTAGTATAAATTTAAAATATTATTATTTGTACTTTCTAAAAAAGGAGATTAAGTAGCAATATGGTAAAAATAATTCCATAGAATGGAGATGAGAACTTAATATAGGGGAATGTTGGGTACAATAGTGTTGTTTGAGATATTTTGGTGTGGTCAATTACATGTCACTACACTACTCCCATCCTAGAGTTTATAATAGTTGTACATCAAATGCCTTAGTAAGACTAAAAAAATATTGAAAGACCCAAAATAATCCCTCTTCACATTGTGGCGTGGGAACAACATCGTATGGTTATTTCATCTACAACTTTGTGTGAATTTATTATTGGCACAATGATAATGGGAAAGTGTTGAGCATTAAGCTCCCTAAAATGACTCTAGAAAATGGTTTCCCCAATGACTTTAATAACTATGGTAGCATGTCTTACTCGGATGTCTTTGGTAATAGTCTTTTAGGGAAAATCCCAAAGGATCTTTGCAAATGGATTCCATTTCTTATTCAATTATATATTTATAACAACCTATTCATAGGACCCATTCCCAACCAACTCACTAATTTCACCTATCTTAATCTCTTTCATCTCAATAGAAACTAACTTACTATCCTGATGCCATGGGAATTAACATGGCTTGAGCACCTTAATGACTTCAATTTTATAGATAATCTACTTAAATGGAAAATACCCATTAAATGGTCCTTTAATATCACTGACCTTTTTCATAATAACCTATTAAGGAGACCTTATTCACAATAATAAATGTGTTGATAACTACCTTCTTTGATTGAAAAACTTATTTACTAATTGAATCCCTTTTACACCTCAAAAACACTGGGCAAGTTCAACCTCAATTTATCCACTAAGAGACTCCTTCATAGGTAACTTTAAGGTATCTCTAAGGAGATACCTTGAAGATATTACAAACCTCAATAACACTGGGTAAGTTTAACCTTGAGGTATTCAATAGGAGATTCCTTCAAGGGCCTTATAATACCTTTATGGATTACTTGAAGGTATCTCTTAAGAGATACCTTGAACAAATTACAATAACCTTCAAGATAAAGGAAAATTTTACTCGTAAAATAAGGTAATTAGTTGAATCTGAAAATATTAACATAATAGGGAAAAGTGTTAAATCGAATTGAGGTGGAAAGTGCATGTGCACAGGAGGACCTAAAATACACGCTTTTATGTTTAGCCTATCATCATCAATGTGTGTTATCCCAAGTATTATAGGGCCCTTCAAGTTATCACCCAATAGTTTTTTAAAGGTGAAGGAAAGTTCTACTCAAATTTATGTTGAAAGCATCTAATGGGAGACACATTCAACATCCCTTTGAATGTATGACACCACCCTTTGAGGTGTCTACTAGGAGATTCCTTCAAGGGCCTTAAAATAAACTTATAATACCATCATGGTTAACTTGAAGTTATCTCCTAAGATGCCTTATAATAAAAATTCACTCTTGTGCATGATTGAAAAGTATCTCCTAGGAGATACCTTGAAGGTACCCATTGATGGCCATTTTGACACATATTAGAAACATACTTCCCCCTCATATTTCTCCTTTAAAATAAATATTTGTGGATTCCTTTACCTATCAGATTATATTGGCTAGTTCTTAATATGTGATAAATGTATAATCAACTTTTAGGTCATTCCATTTGAATTATTTTTACATCTCTCTACCTACAATTTATTTTTTGTTTGGTCATACATTATTAGTTTAAGTGTGAGTTAGTATATATATTATGAATATTTAATATATATTTTATATTTTAGTATAAAATTCACATTTTTTGATAAATAATTAATCACTACTTAATCATAAATAATTTCATGAACTGATGTAATATGCAACCTGTATTTTTAAAAATATCAATATTTAAATCATTTCAATTCCTTTTTAGAATGTCTTCAGGTGAGAAAGGAATTCTCACACTTAAAAGGTAGAAGAAGGCCTCACTCCAAGATAATTTGGATATAGTACCATTTAAACTAAGAAAACTAAAATTAAATCCACATCACCATCTTTCATTTTATGGTGGTGAGAAAATTCTTCTTATTGATTGGTATTTTGAGTTCTTTAGTCCACCAAACATGCATGCAAATATATACTTATTTAGCACTACCTCAGGAAAAGAATATTCTTAGATTGGAATAATCCTTGCCTATGATAAGGATAAAATTTAAGATTCCCTTAAATTCCAACTAGAATTATGTAATGGAGAAGAGGAAATTCTTCATCAAGCTATAGCTAATTTCAATAAATTTACACCCAATAAAATGGAATTGACAAAAAATAGTTTCTCCTTCTTGTGAAACATTTGGGTTTCATTTGAATAGCTATGACAACCTTAAAAATTTTGGGTTGATATATAGAGATAATTTATATATTAGAATACAAAATATTTTGAAATAAAAACATGAAAAAGGGGCAACAATTTCTTCTAGTTGCCACCATGTAAACATGTATTTAAGATACCCTACAGTCATGACAAAAAAATATTGAAGAAACCAAGACAATCAAGGGAAACATATTTGTATTCTTATTTTAAAGAGCCTATATAATTAATCACACTAGTAGAGAAAAATAATAGAGAAAAAAATTTTGATACACTTTTATTGACATAAATTTTTGATCAGACACACAGTGTATTCTTTACATGGTATATTTTTTCTAGCAATTACACCTTGAACATTATGTAGATCTCTGTGAATTGGGGGATGATAATATCAAAATAATAAATATTAATGAAATAGGGGTTAATGTTATAATTCAATAATTTGTAAAACATAATGAGGTTCCAATGAAGGATGCTTTGTTAAATTTTTTTAATCCAAATAACCCTCAATGTATTATCGAATCAAAAGAAGTCCTAAAAGATATGATGGAGAAAAAATTATAAGGTTCAAAACTGTTGATGGCCAAAACATAATTATAGTACAATAGAGAATTATTTCAAAGGAGGAATACAATTCATTATCACTGAGAAATAAATATTTTGTTAGAAGGGAAATATTTCTAAAAACTTGTACTCCATTATGTATTGTGCACAAAATATGTAACCAATATAATGAAGCCAATGAAACAATTTATAAACCTTCATTTGTAAAAAGTGTTCAATCTACACATGACCTTATCCAATTGAAACATGGAAAAATATAGAATAAATACATGAATAAGATAGACACTATTCACATAGATGAACTTTGCAACAAAACAATTGTAGGAGAGAAGATGCATTTTTTTCATGAAACAATCTATTTGGGATTATTTTTATAAGGCATTTGATTTGTTTTAAAGTGTTATTTTACCTATTTCAAATAAAAAATATTTAAATCTAATTGGTATAATAGTACATATAAATATTCAAGGGCTTTCAAATAAGCTAAAAGTAGAACTAGTATATTTATTGAAAAAAATGTATATTTCCTTCTTGAAAACACCTAGGTGCAATAACATGGATACTTAGTGAAAAAAGGTGAAGTTGTAAAGTAACATATTATCAAAAATTACATATTATGTTAGAAACCATGATTTGAAACTGACATCAGATAAAAAAATCACACCTGTAGAGGTAATGGAGCATTATACAATTTTATGAAAAGATTTGATGTTTTGTGTGTCCTGAATGAAGGTATTTCAAAAAATAAAAAAGGTTGGTAAGCATTATCTCCATATTCAATAATCATATTGAAAAAATATATACATAGTGATGGATCTTAGCTTTCCAAGATAGATACAAAAATATTTAGTTACCATTATGGGCCCCCATGTCATTGGCCATCCATTTTAGAAGATTTTAGTGAAATGCTCATTGTTGGTGTGAACACCAATTTGATAATTATTGATCTTTGGAATCTCATTGAATTTTTAAGTAATAATATCTTTTTCTATTTCTTCGAGCATTGATTGATAAATTTAATATTAGGGATTTAAATGTATTCATTAGCCAAAAACTAAAACATTTTTATGGAATTCAGACCTCTCTTAGGAATGTATGTGTTGGTGATTTATATTACATTCAAAAATTGACTATCATACTATGGTATCTAGATAGTGATGGATTCAATTGGACTCATATTATAGGTATCAATTTTTATTAGGATCCCACTAATTTTTAGCTTCAATATTTCATCCTCCATTCATAATAAAGTAAATTAGAAGAAGGTTTTGACATCAAAAAAGACATACCAATATTTCAAATGATTGGTTCACACAAAATATGAAGGCCATTCAAAAATGAAATAGATAAATTATTTTAGGAGACACTTATCTCTAATTTCAAAAACTTGGATACATGTGAAGTGCAAAGGGTATATACAGGAGTTGGATTGGTCCATGCTTGTGCACAATTACAAATAAATTTATCTTGAATTAAGAAAATTGAAGAACAAAAAAACTTTAATGTTTAATTTGAATTTTTTTGACAAATTCAGAGCAACCAATAGAAGAACAACCACTTCGATCAGTACTAGGTGCATAACATTTTTAATTTATTTTATAATCATGCTTCATTTCCCAAATATAACATCTTAAAAATAGTTTGGTGTGTATGCTTTATTTTTAGAACCTAATAGTTTATCAATATTTTGGTGTGTAACACTAATGGAATTGCATGCAAGTGAAGAAACAATAATAATAAAAAATCAGGTCAATAAACATGACACATTACAAGTTGAAAAACATAAGATAAGATCATGCATATTTTTTCAATTATATAAAAAATTTATTTATCAACTATTTATAATAATTTAAAAATATGTCTTCATTTATTTATGTCTCAATTAAAATATTTCACAACATAGCTCTACAACTTTGTGTCTCCAACATAACAACCCATGACACATCTCTACAAGTTGTTGTCTTCACAAAAACAACACAAGGTAAAACTCTACAAGAAGACACATTTTTATAATACAACTATCAAATTGATTGATGATGATAATTTTTAGTTACTACATTATATAATGCATTACAATAAATAAAGAACCAAAGGTTCAATGAAAGAGTGCACCCATACAAACTACACAAAGGCAAAAATAAATGTAAAAACCCCTTTCAATAAATGTGTAATTATACAATTTCATAAAGTACAATATATTAATTGTATTTATTTAAAAATGTTATAATTGAATTTTTATTCATGGATAGGAGATTGTAAAAGACAATAAAATATAGACTTGCATCAATTTAGATTTGGATTTGTCGGTTCAATTTATTGTTATGTAGACTTGAATGTGGTTGTATTTACCCATTAAAATGTTGTTTACATGTTTAATTTACCTATTTTAAAATAACACAATATGTGTTATATTATGTCTTCAATAAAATAAATTTTGAGGCAGAGTATCTATGTGATCTTTATAAATAAAAAAATTATAAAGTAAATTGTGCTAGAAACAATTATATTGCTATTGATTTAAATAATTTGTAATTTGATGTGTCTTATTGGAAGTATATAAAGGGGTTTCAACTATAGGCGTATATTCATTTTAAATTAGTGATAGTGAGCTTAGTCTTAGAATGAGTAAATCCTATTTTGTATGCTATGATGGGATGTATAAACATATAAATATGTATTGGTATGCATACTTGAACAATTGCTTCTTTCATTACTATAATAACTTAGATGTTGGTTGATCAATGTTAAATTCCTTTCAATATTTATGAGAAAAACATTATGGAAAAACAATATTGTTAATAATATGATCAAGTTATGGTCAAGCTATAAGGATTCAATATGAACATGTATATGCATATGTATGTTACAAAACTATAAATAGAAATGGTACATCCATGTATAATGAGTATAGTTAAATGTGCCTAAGCATGTATTTATTTTTATATATGTTTATATGAATCTTTATAAGATTTAATAAAATGCAAATATAAAATGCATCAAATGAAATGCATTATGTTTATATTTTACAATATGAAATGCAAATCAAAATCACATCAATGACCAATCTAGTAACATGTAAAAAAAATTCTTATAAAATTTTAATGTTATATTTATTATAATATAATATTATTAATAAATGATTCTTTTCTTTTTATAAAAATTATAGACATTTCAAAGGAAGAGCTAAAACTGACTTCTAAAAAAACTATTGAATGACTTATTATTTGTTATGCACAAAATAAAACATATTAAAATGAATGATATGGTAAAAAAATAAGATTATAAAATATAAAATATGTCATAATACATTCAAGATCATTCCAAATAAATTTTGAAGGTGGTATTGTAGTCTTTTTGTCACATTGGCATTTGGTCAATGACAGAGGATAATCATTTGAGGCTACTCATTCAAGCCATGGGTTACACAAGTTAAAATTCCATGTTTTTTTGGGGGGAATATATTATAAGCCCTTCAATGTAAACATAAATAAATTGGATGACTTTCTTTTTAAAGGGACCTTTAGAGATGATTTTTTTATTACCAACACAGTGTTCATTGATTGTAATTCTCAAAATTGTGTTATAAATCAAACATTGAAAATGAGTTATGTTACATCAAGTAGATATACTAGAAATAAAATTTAGAAATATGATAAGAATTAGATAATAAAAATGATGTCTATCATCACATTCTTGAGATAAATGAAAAAATCCTTGTTAGTTGTTGTGAACCAGTGTTTAGAAGGATGCAAATGCACCATATTATGGTTCTTTTAAGTGTATTTATTGATTATAAATTATAATTATTTTAATAAACATTATCATCAATTTTATACAAATCAATTCTAAATTATTTTAAATGTATTTAAAGTTATTTCAAATTAAATGATTCTAATTTAGAATTACTTTGATCTCCTTAAGTGCAATTCGATTTATATTTGGAGATTCCTTGAAAGTATTGAATCATGTCCAAGTTTTAAAGATAATCCCCTTGCATGTGTAAACTCTATTAGTTTATATTTAAATTTCCCAAGTTGATCCCTTAGTATATTGACACCTACTCATCAAGATCTTCTTAATGAACAACAAACAATTCTCAAGATATTTTATTAAGTAGATGAACCAATTGATTATTATGTTTTCATCCATAATTTAGCTAGTAAAATGGTTCCATGTGTCCTAGCAATGGAAGCTAATTCAATGTATCAATGATCAGTCATAAGGATGAGAAGGGTGCCACAAGTTTGAAATAGTCCAATCTATTCAAAATGATCTGTTCCCAAATGGTTTGAAATAATCTAATTTATTTGGAATATAAAAAACATATTTATGAATAAAATATTATCCACTCCACTTTAATGGGTATAGGTCAAAATTATTCAAAGAAATCAAATTTAATTGAAATGATCTATGTTCAAATGGTTTGAAATAGTCCAATTTATTTAGAATATACAAAATTTATTTTTGGAAAAAATCTTCTTCACTCAACTTTAGTAGGTATAAGTCTAAATTATTCAAAATAGCCTAATTTATTCAAAATGATCTATGCCCAAATGCTTTCAAACAGTCTAATTTATTTAGAATATAAAAAATCTATTTTTAGAGAAGATTCTCTCCACTCCACTTTAGTGGGTATAATTTCATATTATTTTAAATAACCCAATTTATTCTAAATGATCTATTTCCAAATGGTTTGAAACAATCAAATTTATTTGGAATATAGAAAACATATTTTTTGAGAAAATTTTCTCCACTCCACTTTAGTGGGTATAAGTCCAAATTATTTGAAATAGTCCAATTCATTCGAAATTATCTATGCTCAAATGGTTTGAAACAGTCTAATTTATTTAGAATATAAGAAAATTATTTTTGGAGAAAATTTCCTCCACTCGACTTTAGTGGGTATAAGGCCAAATCATTTGAAATAGTCCTTATTATCTAATGAGTAAATAAATTATATTTGAATTGTATTTATATTAGAGTTATTTTGAAATGATCATCACAAAAGGGTTAATGGTATTCTTAGGATGACCCATACACATCTAAGTATTTTAAAAATAGAATGTTTATAGAGCAAGGATAGTTGTGTTGAGTAGGGGAAATAGCATTGATGCTCCTATCCTATCATAAATATAACTAGTTAAGGAGGAAAGATGATTTTCTATAACTACAAGTGAAGGATGTATATTATATTTTAAGCATTACATGATTACAGGTGATCTCGATATTCAAAGTAATTAGTGTTGGACTAATAAAAAAGTAATTAGACCTAGAGAGGTGGTGAATGTGAACCTTTTGGCTACAAGGAAGGTCAAGATAAAAAGTAGAGCCTTGAGATATATTTTTCACATCTATAAGACTAGTTTAACATATAAATGAAAATCTAAAGATCTACATTTCCCCCAATTTAATATATTAATGTATAAGGATGTAATTACCAAGTTAAAAAAAAAAGTATACCATGGTGTATATAACATACCTTGTCTTTTATTGAGCTTAATTGAATTTGATGTATATGAATAAACTAAAACCAAGAATAGGTTATAGGTTTAATTAGTGAATATAATATAAAATTGAATAATTTGAAAATAATTGAAATAAAAATAGCAAGGAAGGAGTACACTTTTTTGTAAATGCAACCATGTTTCCCCTTGGTAGTTTTTCTTGGTTAAGATGCTTCCGAGCTGAAGAATTTAAGAGAGGTTTATAATTGAAACATGGATATATGAATAGGGGAATTAGAGGGTGATCAAAACCCCAATATAGTATAAGGATGAATTATTCCAAGTCCATTGAGAGCACATAATCTCAATTGCATAACTCAAGTATAACCAATCTAGCCAATCTAGCCAATGTCAACTATGTCAATTAGTGTATCCATGCCAGCCAAGAATAATAGATCATAGTGCCAAGTCCATCAAGGGAACATAATATATATCACACTAATAAAAAATAGAAAACTATTGTAGTAGATAAAATCTCAAATGATGCATCTTGGTAAGGTTGGTGCATAAATGTGTGTATAATCTAAAAGTGTATTTGTAATTCAGTTTATGTGCACCTTGAATATGTCTCGAAATGAAGTATATGTAAAACTATAACATGTATGATGTGATATTCAAAATCTATATAATAGGTATCAAAAATCTAAAAATATTTATCCAAAATATGTTCCCAATGCATAGAATTCTATCGAAAATGTATATTTGAATAATGTAAACTATGTGAACTTTATCAAATTTTGTCCATTCAAAAACTATATGTATGTAGAGTCATGTATTGTATGACATGAACCCACTTATATGAACCCTTTTGAGGTGATGGGATTACAAAATTGATAATACCTTATATAAAATAATAACACAAATATGTTATATCTATATGAATCATGTAGTAAATAATCATATAATCGTGTCATATCAAAGTAGATAGATCAATGAAGCTCATAATATACATACATAACTAACCCCAAAATGGATTATATTAATAATGGAAATGTCTATAAAATCAAAAAATAACCTAAAAATAATCAAGCACACATGCAAGAATACTCAATTTTCACACAAAGATGGGTCCAAAGAGACCAAAAATAAGGTCTTGTTTAAATGCCACACACTTAATAGGAAGTCATGTGAAAATGTTCACACACCAAATAAACAAGCAATATTCAGGGAATTATGGCCAACAAGAAAAGGAACATATTAAAATGTTACACAAGTAAGACAAATAAGCAAATAATAATTACACTCAAACAAAATAATGTAAATAGATGAGGTAATGTGACATAAATAATTATCATTAGCATGTCATACTATTCCCTACATACATGTGTCAGCAAACTGTCATATATAATAACATATCAAATATAATGCATAAGATAGAAACATGAAAATAGGCATGTGTAAAATATATAAGCTCAGTAAGATAATGGAAAATGATCATAAACTAATAGAACCTATGTTAGTCATGGTCATATAGAATCAAGATGCCCCCAATGTAGTGCATCATGTTGGAAGATAAAAGGTCCAAAATATGCATGATTGAGTATCATGGGTCTAATGTATGCCTCTGTCATACTCAAGTACCCATGAAACATTTGTGTGTATATAAATAATACACTATCTACTAACATAAAGTAAAAACATACACAAAATCTATAAAACATGTGAAAAACTCAATAGTTTTAGTTTTGATTTATCTGAATGTTTTTTAACATTTAATTTTTTTAGAATTTTGGATTTTTTTTGAATATTTATAGAAATAGTGTAAGCTATGAAATGATATCAAGAACAGGATGAGAATATATGAGTGGTAATCGAATAACATTTAGTTTAAAAAGTGTGCCATATGTGTGTATCACAGAATCAAAATGTGTATCATGTTCTTTTGGTAAGTTCTTACTTGGTAACTTTTGTTTACCTTAATCTATATTTGGTTTTTCATGTATTGGTGATGGATTAAATCAATAGATACTAGTTATTATAGGCATGAATAGATTATGTGGGTAGTTATTAAGTGGATCAAAACTGAGCTTGTTAAACTTTTCATCTAAAGATTTTTTACCATTGATATGAGCAGTTATAGTGAATCTTAATTTTTAACCTCTTTTTTTATAAATACCATTTTAAACATTTGATGTGCTCATTTTTATTTTTTTAATATTACCTTTTTTAATTATTCATTTTCATCTTGCACCTTTTGTAATTTTGCTTCTTGATCTTTTTGTAACATTTCCTTATATAATTGTTCCTTTTCACCTCATGACTTTTGTAATTTTTTTTTCATATTTGTAACATATCTTTCTCTAGCTTTGCCTTTTGAATCTTTTATTACTCTATATTTTGCATTTTCAATTGTTTTTGTTCAAAATTTTCATTAGGTATCCATTTTTTGTGATTTAGGAGAGGTATTCAAAATGTGAGTGGTTTGCTTGATTGATGTATATATATTATAGGATCACCACTATTAAATGTACTTTGTATTTTATCTTTTAAGGAAAAAAATAATATGTATGATGCCCATACATTCTATGATATTCACATTAGGTTCACCAAATTTTTAACCCTCTTTGGAATTGAGGGTTAGGAGGAATAATATATTCAATGTGAAGTAAACCTTCCTAAAAGAAAGATAATTAAATAATTTAGTTTATGATATTCAATTTTAGTGATAAATTACCAATAATGCTAAATTTGGAAAGTACAATGCCAAATAGTGTTTTGATTGCATTATCATGAAGAAAAAGTGATACATGTATTATGCATGATGCACAGATGTATGTGATATGTACATGTGTGGAGATAGATAATATGATGTTCAGGTACTAGTTGTTAGATTATATAAATATTCTTTCTAGCTACCTAGACACTTGTGTGGACACGTGAAAACTTGTGTTGATGTTAATGTTTAAATATTGAAGTAAATATCCTATATGTAATGTTCATTGTATCAATATGTGGCCACCTAGGTTATTATTATTTTCCTATTGCCTTTAGTTTGATGTATTTGTATCTTGTACACATGCTCTATATCACTATTTATAATTCAAACCCTATTTATCCAACTTAGGTTTGGTTACCTTACCAAATATGGGTTAATGAGCTCCTAGTGTCAAGATGATCTCAAAATACCTCTATAAATGAGCATTTAATGCATATATAGTACTACAATGTGATCCACATATTTATGTAGTTCTTCTTTATGTGTCAGTATGTGTGTAAACAATAGTGTAGAATATTATATGGGAGTGCATGTAATCATCTATATTGTAGCATGACAAATATGGACCATGGGTTGTATTTTGAGTGTTGAATACCTATATTATGATTGATTTTATGAATTATATGCAAATAGGCATGTATCAAGATGAATATCTTAATTGTGTGCTTTGAAATTTAGTAGATGTCTAAACTAAAGAGATGATTATCTAATTTCTTAAATGAAATATCTTTAACTTATATTTATACTAGTTATTTTGAAATTATCCTCATAAAAGGGTTAATTATACTATTACGTTGACACATATACATTGAAAGACTTGAAAATTTGTGTGTTTGTATAGAAAGGATAGTTACATTAGTGTAGGGACAATAACATCGACGGTACTATATATCCTGAACATAACTATCTAGGAAGGAGGAAAGTTATTAAAGTTATATAACTACCAATGAAGTAAGTATAACATATATTTAGGAATTTTATGGTTACAAGTGATCAAGATAATCTAAGTAATTAGGTTTATACTAAGAAATAAGTAATTAGACCTAGTGATGTGGAGAATTTGAGGCTTTCAGCTATAAGGAAAGTCAAATTGAAAGGTATAGCCTTGAGATATATTTATCAAATATAAATGACTAGTTTAACATATAAATATATATTTAATCATATACATCTTTTTATTTGTATAAAACCTTAGCTCAATGACATAATAATATGAATGTAATCACAAATTAAATAGGGGTTAATGATTAAAGTTGTTCTTGACCACAATAACCCCTATGTTGAGTGATACATGCATGATAACACTCTAAAGAAGGATGAAACTCCATGTATTTATCCCATGCTATGGTGGTGTGTGTGAAATATTGGTGCAATGATAAAAAATAGTGTAATCATGACGTGATTAAGTGATTCAATAATAACCTATCAACTTGGAGGTGTAATCAGACTTAGTTCATGGCTATTAGGGTTGTGGGACTTTAATTTGAGAAAATAGGTATTTTTATCTCAATATGTATTGAGTTATTAAATTATTTTTCAATCATATTAGTCTCTAGTGAATAAATGAATTACAAATGTGGCTTTATAATGATCATTTTATAATACCTTCATATGAGACTTGTGAAAATTTTGGGATGAGTTGTTGGGTGAGTTTTAATTTGAGCAACTAGTTGTTATTTGGTCAGAGGTAATGAATGAAAAAATAGACACTAATGGTGAGTGGGATTGTCCTAAAAGTGAAACCTTGTTTGATGACCAAATACAACTAATTTAAAAGTGTGGATGAGTTTATAAATGAGCTTACATTGTTTGGAATGAGAAATAAGGAGATTTTGTGATCAATAGTTGTTTATACGAATGGGTCATGCACAAAAGAGTGAATAAATTGTGTTCAAAAGACCATGGAATCAGGCATGAGCTAAGTGTATATAATAAGTATTCATTGGTGCATTATTTAATAAACAAAAATTTATTTTATGTGTCTATAAAAGGATACACAAAAATAAAGACATGTATAGTTGTGAAATATAGATGAATAAAAATATATACTTTTAAATTAAAATAGATGGAAACATTAAATTAGTAAATATATTTTTAAAATTATATATTTAGAAAAATAAAATTTTGCTCAACATCGTAGTCATATTTTTAGAAAATGCCTGAACTAAATTCATAGTGTTTATGATTACAAAATTTGGATTTTGTTATTTTCAATCATAATCATAAAATTGACTATGTGAAGTTCTAGACCTTAGACTTAGGAATCTAAGCCATTTTAGATCCTAGAGGAATGTAATACAAGTTTCAAACAACATAATTATTTTGCATACATGATCAAGTATTGAATTTGTATACATAAGGTCATGAAATATAGTTTTACCTAAAAATTTAAGGTGGGACATTTTCAGGCATAATAAGTGATATAAAATATTATTATTTTTGTATTTATTGTCCTTGATAACATAGAATATTATTGATAAATACCATAATTAAGTACAAGATTGGAAAGATAGTTTATTTCAAGGGAAGCTGACACAAATGGAATTAATTTCAATTGGATGTTATTGAATAAATTAAGATTTTATTAAAATGAATTAAAAATATTTGAGATTAATTTTTCATTTTTATTTAATTGAATGTCATTATTTATGCAAATAAGATCAAATTTTATACAAATAAAGTTTTATTTTATAGTTTAAGGGGGAATTTCACATATTTTACCAACATATAAGGAGTTATTTATTGAAATAATTGTGATTTGGGTTTTTTAAATGTTGGAATTTGGTCCAATATGAGCCCTATGAAAATAATTTTTATAATAAGATGTGATTTTTTGCTAAATTAGCCCCAATGTCATAACAAAATGAAACAAATAATTTAATAACTCAGTCATAAAACAAATTAGGGTCAATTTTCCCCCTAAACCTAATTTAGTTATGTGATTTGGGGTTCCATTAACCCTAATTTACTCACATATTGATCTAATTAGTTAATTTGTGTAATCAATAATGTGATATGGGCCAAAATGAGCCCCATGAACATGGGTATCACTATATAGGATGTGTTTTTTGGCTAATTCAAACCCAATGTCATCACAGAATGAACTATAGAGTTGATGTTTTCAATCACAAAGGTACTTGGGTCCCATTTGAACCCCTTAAACATAATTTTGATTATATGATGTGATTTGTTGTTTATTCAACCCTAATTTTACCCTAGAATGAACTAAATAGTCGATTGGTTCAATCACAAGTGCAATATAGTATCCATGTCTTTCTTTAGATGGTTAGGGTCAACAACCATGTCCACTAAATTTCCCTATAAATATTGCATTATGGTCCTCTAGAAGATATTGCTTAGTGAAATGGCATTCTCCACTAGCATAATATCTCTAATATCTACATTCTTAAAATTAATTACACCTTGCCCACACTATACTTTTTTTTAAATTATTACTGGATGAATATAATCATGGACCTTAAGAATGTATTTTATCTTCAAAACATTTATAAAATATGTAAATAAAAAAATTTACCTTTCATGTTTTGATCGTTGAGTTTCATCTACTTTTCATACAACAATCTATCATGAGCAATTGGAAATTGTTGTAATGTGCGATGAAATCAACAACATGATAATATGTATTATTTTAGTCCATTAAAATGTCTTCACTTAACAAAATATTGGCTTAAGGTGATGAGGATTGATCTCTAAAGCTTTATCTTAGTGTTTTAGTGATTGCATGAGATCCTTCACCTTTAAATTTGGTTCTGCAATATATTAGAGAAATATTTGGGAATGGCATCTGCAACTTATTTCTTAAGGTATGACAGATCTTTTTGATGAGAAATCATCATGTATATACAACTAAAATAATATTGTATAGATCCATTCCAGCATTATAAATTAGTTTTTTTTACATAACTAAGGTATATATGAGATTTTTAAGATAGTAGAAGGGGAAAATTATATCTAGGTGGATGTCATACAATGTACGAGAAACAAGTGTGCATATATAGTTTAAAGTAGTATCAATTTTACATAAATAAATATATATATCATAAATAATATATATTAATATATACTTGAATTATATAATATGTATAATATTAATATTTATTCTATATTTCATTTTTCATTAATATAATGATATTATTATATTATATAATTGAAAGTAAAGGATAATATAATTCAATAACTTTTAAGGTAAATTTTTTCCCACCCATGATGACTTAGAATGTTATGTCAATTTATCCAATATAGGTCATATCCAGATCTATGGTTAGGGACAAAAATCATGATTACAAGTTGCTTGATACAAGGGAGACTAGGTATACCAGAGAATTATTGGTAAAAGATAAATTAGATAGCTTGTTCAATACTAAATAGTTGGAGATTTTAGACTCTTATGTACATGTTACTCCTATTATAAATTAGTTTAATAGGAGATAAAGGTGAGTAGAGGAAGGTGATCTACAAGATTCAGGTGGCCTCTTTCTCATTTTATAGGCAATCAGTGCTTTTAAAAACCCTATTTTTGTTATGGTTGAAGGAATTAATAGGGATAATGGTTGGATGGTACCATAGGCTTAAGGCCATATTCTGGTTGATGACCCATATAAATTAGTTTTTAAAAATTGAGGGGTTCAAAATTCATTTGTTGAAATAGCATTTGGCAAAGAAAATAAGTTAGAACCTATAAAAAATATATATATGTCTCTTTTGAGGAAGATGAACTTATAGAAGTTCTTGAAAATGAATCTTGATTTGAGGAGTAAGGTGTCATTTGCATATTTGACAAGTTTTGTCCTAGTCTTCCAGTGCTCCAAAATTGGATATCTAAAAATTGTAAACCCTTTGTGAACCATAACATAGAGATGCACCCATGTGCCAAGGGGTTATTAATTTTTATATTTAATCTTTTGGAAGACAAAAATATGGTATTAAAAATTTAGATATATCTACAGATCGATATATTCTTTTGGCAAAGCCATGGTTCCCTTCCTTCAAACCTTTGATTGAATCTTCTAATTTTTAGGTTTGTTTGTGTATGCTTACCATATCTTACACTTAAATTATGGTCTAAAAATTGCATGTCAGCTATTGGTATGTCATTGGGTGAGACGATGGGGGTGGATGGATATACCATGAATTATCTCCATACCACATATGATAGGATTTTAGTCTACATGGACATGTCTTCTACCATCCCTACTTCCATTGATTTGAAAGTCTAGAATCAAATTTTGACCCAAAATTTGTATTATGAAGGACTTATATTTCATTGTAGAAAATGTTTTACTCTATATCATATGGTTAATTCATGTAAAATTTATGGAAAAAATAAGGGTACCTCATGGTGGAAGGATTCCATTCTAGATCATCTCATGGTGGAAGCCATAAATGATCTGTAGTATGAATATGAGGACAAAAATTCAAATATTAAAAGATATGTAATACATGAAGAATTTAAATATATGGAGGAGGGTTAATGAATCAAATATTTGGGAATAATTGAGGTAAATAATTTTTATCCATAAGGATTTTTTTTGGATGACATTTTAGATGCGTTTGATGGTTTAAACACCTATGAACTAGTGGATACTTTAAAGAAGGTGATTGAAATTTAGAAAGTTAAAAAAA
Source organism: Torreya grandis (assembly GCA_037957365.1). Lineage (NCBI taxonomy): Eukaryota > Viridiplantae > Streptophyta > Pinopsida > Cupressales > Taxaceae > Torreya > Torreya grandis. The sequence goes on from JARHVA010000330.1 coordinate 5,212,268, forward strand.
AAAAAGGAAAAATAAGGAAGAAGGTAGAACCTATTAATATGACTCTTATATACCAAAAATATTTAAAAATAGAAGGTTTATTTGTTATATCCATAACATTTTCACATCATAGTCATAGCTTGGTAAAACTTGGATTCATTTTCCATAGGCAAAGGAGCTTCATGGGGTTTTCGATGTTTCATCTTTATCTCTTTTATACAACGGTAGAGTGCCTTTAAAGAAACTCAACTTTAAAATTGGTAAAAAATATTTTTAGACATACATACATATAAATACATACATATATGGTATTATTACTATTTTATATTAATATTTATAAATCTCTTCTTGTTATTTTTTTAATAGTTGTAATAAAACAAGGTTTTGTAAAGTGAAAGAGTGTAAATTGACAATCATACCTCTCTTAAAACTATGATTTCTAATCCCATATCACATTTTATGCATGATGTTTTAAACAAAAATAATCAAATATTATTTTTAAAATCATTTTGAACATCATTTTTATGACTAGTTCTTTCTTATATTTTATGTTTTTTTCTAGCAATGAAAAATAAGATACTTATGAAATCAAAGTGTCAATGTAATTTTTATAGGTGTCAATTTATTGGTAACATGGATGAATGGTAGATATAATATAGACTCAAGGACCTTAATTTCATGTCCCATTGTCAAAAACATTGTTTTGGCGATTCAAGCGACACATAGGATGTGGAACCCTTCTACAATAAAATCAGTGCTCATGATGTCCTCATCCACTCTTGACAATAGAAAATAACTAATCAAATATATCACCATGCTACAAGATACAAATCCATTTTTAATGTTTTTTGGTCATCTCAATCTAATTTCAACTTTGATTCTAGATCTTGTGTACGATATGAACCATTTAGCATACAATATTCCTTGAAATACCTTCTCATTATCCCTCCCCACACCACCAAATTCACCTTGAAATATTTCACAACTTACATGATTTGTATGGACCTGACCTTCCCCACCACTTATTTATTGCCTAAGTTAACCAAAAAATGAAACATATCCTCCCTACATAATGCATTGTCATGCCATATGAATGAGCATACAACCTCATTTTCCATCATCATTTCCACCAGAAATATATGATTAATTTTATTTAACATTGCTTACACAAAAGATTAGATAATATTCAAGAGAGGTACATCTATGATTTTTTTCTCTTATAATGTTAATAAAATATTTATATATTATTATATATTATATATTATATATTATATACTATCATAATACAATATATACATATATAATACATATACGATATTTTTATAATACATAATATTTAATATACTACATATTTCAATATAACAATTTTATATTATATATAATATAATACCATATACTAAATTGTATGTTTGTATGTAGTAATATATTTTACATATTATATAGACAATAATTTTTTATAGTATCCAACATGAAATGCATGTAAATTGGTTTAATTAATCTAGTAATATAATACAATATGTTAATAACACCACCTTGTAAGATATGAACCCTTTTTCAATAGGTGTCAGTCATTTTAAATTCAAATGTTTCCCTAAATATGTGTTTGTTGTTCTATATAGGCCCTTTGGTGTATGATAGCATTGCAATACCTTGTCATTTCCCATCACTATCACACTTATCTCACCTTGAAATATTTCACTATTTGCATGTTTTGTATGGACTTTTTATTTCTTCTATGGGTCTAAGTATGGTGTTTCCATGTGTTCTTAATCCTAATGTGATTACTCTAGGTTTCAATATATTAGCATCATGCATGAATGGAACATAAAATATAAATTTTAGGACCTCAATGTCTTGTGCTATCATCAACAATAGTGCATCATTGATTCGTGTTTCACATGAGATGTGGAGTTATTTTTCAAACGAATAAAATTTCATGGCATACTCATCAACCCTTTAAAATAGAATAAATATAATAAAATATGTCACCACTTATAGATACTAAAACTGAATATTTATATCTCAATCTTATAAATTTTACAAATATCAATTAGGGATATATCCTTTAGTTGTGTAACTTTCCACTATTTCAAGGCTCGCATTTGCCATCTCACTATGCATAAATGATTATCTTATAGTCTAACCTATATCACTCTGATGAAATAGACACCTTGTACACTACTGAATACTCAAAACTTGATATATGCCATTCATTGTTAGTTACAAATACATACCAATTTTTTAGATTTATGGACACTACTAGCCACGTAGGGACACTAATGTTGATGCTAGCATCTAGATCCTTATTTAGTTTCTATTACTAAAAATTCATACAGATTAAAAACTATTTGAAACCTATGGGTTGGACTATTTATCTTATTGAACCCTACCATGAAATATTTTTAAAAAGTGTGGTGTAAATACAAGTTTAAGCCTTTTCATTTATCATCAAGAAAATACCAAGAAAGCACTTATCAAAGCCCATTCAATCAATCATACAACTAGTTTATTATACCTTATTCATCTTATTTATGTATTAGTCATAAGAGAAGTCGTACAAAAGGTCTGAAGCATATAAATAACATCACATGAGCATTTTTTCAAAGCTACAAGATAGATCACTACATTCATATACATATAACTTATTAAATCATTATTCACACACACACTCCCACACATAGGGGAAATTAATTATGTCTGAGGCCCTCCTTGCATATTAGCTATATAGGCAATGCTAATTGATAGAGGGGACTT
>JARHVA010000330.1:5220000-5260000 GCA_037957365.1 Torreya grandis
AGGTAATTTATACACAAGTTATGACAATTTAAATATGTAAAGTGTAACCCATCAAAATATTAGAAATATGCAAGCATGTCCTTGACACTTCATGAAAGTATTAAAGTAATATGAATAAATTATAATCAAATATTATCAATCAAGGATACATGTTAGTAATATGATGCATGCTAAAAATAATAAATATTAAGCAACTAATAAAATAAGTAGAATTCTAAGATAAGTGGTATGTGTAGGGGTTTTAGATTCATTCTTTCATCCCCCAATCATCTCCATTTGTACCATCCTCTCCGTTGATACCCTCTCTTAGTCATACGCAAGAGGGTGGACACCATAGTTCATCCACCTCAATGCAATAAATAATAGTTAGTTCATATTAAAAAATAAGAAATAATAAACTATTGTAACTAAACATAATGAATAATCATTATCATAATGTACTAGAATAAAATATGAACAACTCAAAAAAATTTAACGATCATTATCATAAGTAATATAAAAATATCCACAAATAAACATATTACTAATCCATCCACTTAACATAATAATTTAGATAATCATTAACTATAAAATTAAAAAATTAATAGATTAATGAGTCTAGAAGAGAATCAAAAGGTAACATCCTTCCCCCTAAAGTTGGCCATTGCATCAATGATGCTTATTTTAACAAAATATTTGAAATAAAATAGTGTTTAGCAAAAAATAAACACAATATCCAACAAAATATTAAATAGAAAAATGTATAAATAACTTATTAAACTCTTCATAATATTCCCAAGTGGCACTATCCTTAGAATATTAATCCCACTAGACCTTGTAATGTGACACTTATATGTTATGCAAACTAAGTTTGAAAGTTTCAATTGTTCTTACTAGTTCTAATGTGACCACCCTAGGATCCAAAACCTATAAAGTATTCCAGTCCAATACATGATAAGGATCAATAACATACTTCTTAAGATAGTACACATGAAAAACATTATGCATGAGTGTTAAATATTATGTCAAAGGAAGCCTATACGTCATAGGATTGACAACTTATAAGACCTCAAAGGGTCCCACATATCTAAAAGATAACTTGACTAATTTTTCAAATTTAATCAAGCTTTTATGTGGTTTAACTTGTAGAAATACTTTGTCTCCCACTAAAAACTACTTTCTTATTCTTTTCAGATCAACATAGATATTTTGTCTATCATTGGATTCAACCAACCTTTGACTTATTAACTTAACTTGATATTCCATTTATAAAAGTATATCTTGACCAAATACTACCATATCTTCTAACCTAACCAAATTGATTGATGTTCTACACCTTCTTCCATATAATGCTTCAAATGAAGCCATTTTTAGAGATAATTGGTATGAGTTGTTATAGGTAAACTAAACCAATGTAATATATTATTCCCATATGTACTTATATTCCACTAAATACATTCTTAACAAATCTTCTAAAACCTAATTCACCCTCTCTATTTGTCCATCTCTTTCTAGATGGTATGCTATACTAAAGTTTAACTGTGTACACAAATTTGAATTAAGATTCAACCATAATATATAAGTCATTTTTGGATCCCTATCCAAAATAATATTTTTTGGAAAACCATTCAATCTATACACTTATTTCATGAATATTTTTGTAAGCATAGATGCATCATCTTTAATATTACTAGGAATGAAGTGAGCTACCTTGGTGAGTTTATCAACAACCACCAAAATCATCTCCTGTTAGTTCTAATACATTAAAAAACCTTGTACATAATCCATTTCAATGACTTTCCACTTCCATTTTTGTAAGGTATGCAGGTATAACAACCCAAAAAAATACACATGCTCAACCTTAACTTCCTAACATTCTAAACATCATTGCATCTTTCTTAATTCCCTATTGTATATTTATTAATTCCCTTTTATAAATATAATGGCCTTAGCTCTACCAAGAGCTTAATCACACCTAGATGACCTGAGTAAGGAGCATTATGCATTCCCTTGAGTACTACACTCCTTAAATTCTCCTTGTCTAGTACATAAATCCTTACTTTGTACCTAAACAAATGATCATTCTCAAAATTAAATCCATCATACTTAAGATCTTTAGAATTTTTATACAATGTCATATTTACATGTTCATAAAAGTCATATCTTATACATAAGTTAAGTACCAGATCATGAAAGGTACTACTAATGGTAGCCAAAGCTACTATATACCTTGTATAACTAAGGGCATCTACAACCCTATTTGATTTGCCTTTTATGTAACTAATGTCAAAATCATAATCTAACATGAACTCTAACCATCACCTTTAATGTGAATTCAATTTAGGTTGGGTGAAGATATACTTAAACTCCAAGTTGTTAGTCTTGAGCTCAAATAATTTTCCCAATAACTAATGCCACCAAACATGCAAGGCATGAACGATTTCAGCCAATTCCACATCACATGGGGAATAATTTACATCATATGACTTCAACTTATTGGACTCATAAGCTACAAAAGAACATTCTTTCATGATAAATCCTCCAAGACCATATCTTGAAGCATTGGTTATTATTGTAAATTGGCCATTTGGATCAAGAACTCTCAATACTGGTGCTGAGGTAAGCCTTATTCTTAGCTCTTGAAAATCTTCCTTGCACTTTCCTAACCACAAAAATTTTGGAATTTTACACTAAATAGAGGTAATATGATTTTATATATTGGAAAATTTTGGCATAAATTTCTTATAATATCCAACCAAACCCATAAAACTCCTAACTTCATGAACATTTTTGGGTGTCGACCACTTCATAATGGCTTTAATATTTTAAGGATCCATGGATATTACTTCACCAAATATAATGTGATCAAGGTACTATACCTTTTTTTGAAACAAGGCACACTTTGACATCTTCTCAAAAAGTTTATATTTTTGTAACCATTACATAACCAACTTCAAATTTCTATGTGCTCCTCCTTGGATTGTAAATAGATGAGGATATCATCTAAAAATACCAATACATAATGATCTAATAATCTATGAACATAATATTCATGAGATTCATAAATGTTTTAGGTACAATTTTATCCCAAAAGGAAGAAATACAAACTCATAGTTTCCTATAACAAGTTTTTAAATCTATTTTCAGAATGTGTTCCTTATGAATCCTTAAATTATGATATCCTACTCAAAGATAAATATTTTATAAACTTGATACTCCATGCATTTGATCAAAGATACCATCAGTGCAAGGGAGAGGATATCAAATTTTTATCATTATTTTATTTAATAACTTGTAATCAATACACAAGTGTAGGGTTCCATCCATCTTTTTAATTAACACAACTGGTCCATCCCATGGTGATACGCATGGTCAAATCAACCCTTTAGACAATAACTCTTGTATTTGAGCCTTCAACTATACTAACTCAATTTTCATCATTTTATAGGTGGATTTAGACTATGGTTCAGACCTTAGAATGATATCAATTGAAAAATTAAACTCTCTCTTAGAGGGTAAACCCATCAATTCTTCAAGAAAAAAACATCTCCAAAATCTTAGATAAAAGGAAAATATTCAATGGAAGGTTCCTTTGATTTCTCCATCTCATTTATCTTAACAATAAATGCTGGACACATTTTTATTTGTGCTTTTAAAAACTAAACTAAAGAAGCATGTCTAAGTTTTAGATCCTTTTTTACTCCTTGGATTTGGGTTTATTTTCCCAAATCATCTAGACACTCTACCTTTTTAAGAAAATAATCCACCTTAGTTTTCTACTAAGCTAACTAGTTCACTCTTAGTGTCACATCATTTGACCCTAGTGGTGTTGAAAATAGATCCACTACCATAGTGAATTTAATTAGTTTGATCTTAACTTTGACTAAACATTTATCGACCTTGACCTTAGATTCATTCTTGTATTTAACTAACTATTCATTTGACATAATTCTAGCTTTTAAAGAGAAATTGCTAAGAATTTTATGAGTAATAAAACATTTTTTTATCTCATTTGTCAATTAAAATTAAAATTATATGACCAGATAAAGTACCTAACAACTCAATAGGAAACTCTTGAAACTCAACTTGATGATTGTCAATAGCTACATGAATTTTTTGGTGAAAATTTCCTTGTTGCAGAGTGCAATATTTATTCTTACCATATGATTTCCCTTGAGTATAGTCACTATCGTAATGACCAAAAATGAAGAATCCACTAGGTGGTCCTTTACTATCATATTTTTTATTTCCCTTTAAAATTCCCTTGAAACCTTTTCATGGTTTCCTATTCCCTGAACCACTACTAAACTTTGCATTTTTATTCTTGAAGTTATTTTTAGAGTTTTCACTCTTTTATCAATTCTTTTTTCAATTCTTCTTTTTGAAATTCATTTTAGGACCTATAAATGTTTTATTGAATTTCTCTCTGACCTAAACAAGTGACTTTAATTTTTCTCCCACTTTACTACCTTTTTGAATACTTTATCGATAGTGGATGGCCAAAGTACTTCCACCTTGTATCCAATTTGGGGTTTTAATCCCATAATGAATTTCCTAATGTGAATCCTCTCATCTTCTTGATACCGAGGAATATATTTTAAGATCTTGGTGAATTCCTCTTAATATTCCTTCACTAAAGGATCTCCTTGATTTAGATTCTAAAAATATGTCAACTTCTAATCAAAATAAATTTGGGTAAGCCATCATGATCTAAACAAGATCATAATCTATTCCTATATGATGTTATTAGAGTCTAGATTCATCTCCAACTTCTTATTTTCCCACCATGTTGCTTCTTCACCCACCAACTAATAAGCTCCCAAACTAATTTTGTGACTTTGAAGTAATTTAAAATCTTTAAATACTTTTCCATCTTAGTTATCCATGCTTATACTCCATCTCAAAAAATTGTTCCATTTAACTTGGGTGTATTAGCTTTCTTCATGTCTCATGTAAGTTTTAAAGCCACACATGCTCTTACATCTTATGGCACCTCTTCTTGCATAGGTTCCTAAGGAACCTCTTGGTCAGAAGGATGATCTTCAAATTCATTCTAATTTTTTTCCTCTAAATGACTATGACCTTCCTATTTAATGGAAGATATCTAGTCCCTACTATCATTCATAGTTATGAAAATATGATCAAGCTTTGCATCTTTTTTAGTGGCAAAATGATTTGGGTCAATTAGAGGGATAGTATCATTGGGATTGGATGTATCTTTAATAGCTAGTATTCAATGTGACATTATTATTTATGATAATATAATAATACTAATATGTTAGTGGAATCATTAAATTCAAGAGTTTGAGACTCAGCTCTAATACCATAATGTAACAACCCCTCAGGGTTAAATTAGAAATAGGTTAATTTTTTAAAACTCATTAACAAATTATCTTTATTGATTCCAAGTACCAATGATCTTTAACTAAATTAATCATTTATGTAATCTAGTATATTAACCATTAGGTTAATCATATGACTCATTTAGTTAATGATCACTATAGAAAAACATTGATTTGCTTTCAAAGTAAACCATAGAATATGATTAAGTTATCTAGATTTACAAATCATCCACTGCTAGTCTAAATATCACAAAAGGTAAATATATAAATATTCATCCTCTATTGTTATGGAATTAACATCAAATAGTGTAAGTATATAATATTACATATCTATATATCATATTAAAATTATACAATGTTTGACAAAAAAATGAGTCTAAATGAACTTGTTAATATCCATAAGTAATCATGGGTAAAATATTTAATGGTTGACCACTAGAAGGGGAGGGAGAGTATAATATAATTTCCTTTCCACACCACCATGGACCTTTGATTTCTTGAAAAATCTCCCAACAAGGGAATGGTTGTCCCTTTATAGATGGGTAGATAGTGACAGTGTAAAAATTGAGAATGTCATGTTAGAGGTACAATCACTGAGAGGGGGGAAAATTAGTGATCCTAGATATTTAAATCTAAATTCCAATCCTTTCAAACTATTTAAGCAATCAACATATATAAACTTGATCAAGCAATATTAACAAGAGAGATCAGTCATTCAATGCATACACAAGATCAAATAGATAACACATAGTTCTTGTGGGAAACCCTCATGGGGAATAAAACCCACTCTCAAGCCTATAACACATGGACTACTATCTTATAATAAATTAAAAATAAGAGACTAGTCAACTCCTTTAGACCAGGAAACCTTGATCATATCCTACTGACCAAAGGTATTTATTGAAACATCTATTTCATAAGGAAAAACTACCCTTAAGGAAGACCGATTATTTTATACCCTCCTTTGAACACCTCCACCTTATAAATGAACTCTTTAACACCTTATGATGGATCTCTCTTTATCTAACCCCTGCACAAACTTCCTTTTTGTCTCATATAAGCCTCTCACATAGGCATGCCACAATCTCTCTCCTTTACTCAAACTATCCTCAAATGCACACTCAAACCTCTTTTTATATCCTTAAAATTCAATATCACCTTTTTTACATAAAAAATATGACCTAAAAGTCATACACATAGTCCTCAATCTGATCTACTCTTTAACTCATCAACTGGGCACTCTACCTCTCCTCATACACAATCAAACCTACAAAAGCACTGTTATGACATCAAAAATATGACCTATAGGTCATACACACTGTCATAAAACTTATCTAACCTTCAAACCATTAAATGAGCACACACAACCTTCACCTTGCCTATTCTCACCATACACACTCTCTCAACATAGCCTTATGAGCATACTCACTCATTTTTCCTCTTTTAGGCTTATTAAGTCCAATGACCTATGTGACCACCTTCATCACCTTTCTTAGATAAGCATGTCTGATAATATTTATTTTATTTTAGCCTTCACTATCTCATACATTCTCTTTTAAATTTTCTCACTTTGTCTTGGCTCCACATTATCATAAGCCTTCATATTGAGCATTTACTCACAAGTCTTCCATAAGCCCCTAGAAACCAACATATTTTATTTCACTATATATAGAGCATTCATGAATTATCAAGTCTATAATATTTATTTTTTATACATAATTCATTCCTTCACACTTAAGGCATCTTACATGCGTCACACTTAAGCACAATCCACTTTCAAATAGGCCTAAGTCACTTTTAGGTCCTATGGAGATCCATTCAACTCTTTGAGTCTTCTTTGGGCAAACTATAGAACATAGGAACACTTTTGAAATACATGGAAGCATTCCACATGACCTATAAATTATCCTTAAGTGTCCATATACATCATATAACCCTTATTATTAAGGAAAAATTGCTTAAACAACATTCTATCCACATAGTCACCATTTATGAATACACAGTTGATTTGTAAACCTTTGTTCATATTGCATATGATTGATCAAACCTTAATAATGCACATAGATTATCATCATGGAGTCTAAAACATTATCCGATAGCTAATTCATCATTAAACATTGAAATAACATCATAACAAGCTCAATTACACTTTTTATCTTACTTGCAGAATTCACATGAACACATAGTAAACTTTGAACCTTTATAACTTTGATTGTGCACACAATTAGACCTTTAAATTCATATTTCTATATATTTTTTGTAGTCCTCTACCAATTTGATCTTTACACCATGAAAAAATTCATCCTTGATCAAAATATATTGTCCAAAAACCATAAAATAGTTTTTCCATTTGTTAAATTGAAATATTCAAATGTAAATGGTCATAGTTAAACATCTAATAGTTGACCTGATCTCATGAAATACAAAAAATTTGACTCAATTTTCTCCATCAATTTATATGGATTAGTCAGGTCTTTATCTTATAGCTCTTACCATTATATCTTGATTAGAACCCCCATGATCATGATACTTGGTACCCTCATGTGCCTTCTAAGCACTTTGACTATTAAACATCATGCACTTCTTAGAATCTCTCTCAACACACATCATTATATCTAGATTTTATGATCACCCACTCATCATTTATCCTTGGAAGAAGATCGATCCTTAACTATATACAATGTTAAAAATTTGAATACTTGGAACCATCTCATGTATTCCTGATATCTTGTAGAAATATGCTCCATTGATTATGATCGAACATTAATTTGTGAAAAAAAGGACTATGGGAACCTTGATTATCTACCTTGAAGGCCAAGTTTACAAAGTCATATCTTTTACCTCATTCACTCGCATGTTCTAAAATTTGGACCATATGATCTCCTCACATAGGAGAATCCAACCATGTGTCAAAATAATCTTGAATCCTTTACATGTGTGATATATAACATCATTAATCTACTCACTCAAATTTTTCTGCCACATAGCCAACACTGTCAAAAATTGATTAGAAGGCCAAGTTTATACATGCATATCTTTTGACTTGCTTCAAAACATAACCTAAAAGTTAGTTCAAATAAAATAGGTAAAAAATAGAACAAACACATATGATAACCTTCTCTTCAAATGTACACATGTGTGAGATATGACACCATCAAATCACTTACTTAACTCTTTCTTGCCTCATGCAAATTTGGCTATGTATGGAAAAATAATGTCAAACTGCATGGGAGTCCAACTTTGCACTTGCATATATTTTTTTACACTTAGGTGAATGACCTAATATTTATCACATAATAAATAGTAATAATATTTAACAAACCCATGTTACCATTTCTTCTTTAAACCTTCATGCGCTCGAATGTTGACATCATCAACATGCTTACTCAGCTATATTTGAACTTAGAAAATAATATAAAAATGCCTAAGATCCTAACTTTGTACCCACATATCTTTGACTAAAATTAGGTGCATGACCTAAGAATTATCACATAGTAACTAGGTACTAATGTGATCACAATTATATTACCAACAACCCCTGACTCATCCACATGTGAAAATGGTGATGTCAACAAACTGCCTACTTAGATTTTCTACCATTGGACCCAAAATGTTTAGATGAGAACAATGATGATCTAGGTGAATTCAATTTATGCATAAAATATATCCAAATCATATAAACCTCTTATTATATCCCTTACACATTTTGAATACTTTATACTCATCCCTGATCATCTCTAACCATGCCAAAACTGAAGATCAACCAAGCCAACTTCAAGCACACTAGGACAAGCACATTACACACTTTGTCATTATCACTTAAACTATCAAGGAACTTCATCCACTCACTAGGAACCCTCCATGACATCATAATTACATCATTTAAAACTCTTCAACAATCTCCCCCTTTGTCATTGATGTCAACAAACGTCATTCAGCTCACCTTTTCTCTCTTAAAGCACTCTCACAATAGGAACTTTCTGCCCCTTTGACATAATGACAAAGTGGGCACCAAATAACCTTGAGGACTTGAAAATAAAATAAATAGGAAAGTAAAATATTATATATATGATACAAACTCCCCCTTACCTTGAGCCTACCTCTTCTTTCCTTGACAACTTCTTATTGTTTCAAACCAACACTCTCTTCAACCAAGCACTACAACAAATGAAGAAAGAACACACAAAAATATTGAAAACTTATGAAACTCACTAATAAAATTTTTAGAGGTACTAACTCCAATATTTATGATCCAATTCACCTTTTGAGCATTTTCAAATCTCCATACACCATGAGAAATGACCATACAGGCTTACTAGCCTTCTCTCTCACACCACCTCAAAGACAACCAGTAGAACTTCATGTCACACACCAAATGGGAAAAATACTATAAAACAACCCAAGAACTCACCATGAAACAAACAAACCTTGATATTTTGGATAAAATAATCAAAACTCACTCTTCTTTACACTAGGCCTACTAATTCTCCTTGTAGCCCTACCTAGAACTTGCAGAACCCACAACGTTTAGTAGACACATTATTAAGACATGAAAATTCATATCTAGAGCACTCTCATATGACCCCTTAAGTAAACCAATTTGAAACACCTTTATAAACCTTTGTAACATACTTCCTTCATAAACTAACTTGTTAATTAGGCCTCCATCTTGACAAAATCTTGAATAACTTGAAATTCAAAAACCTTCAAATCTCTATGAAGCTTGATTTGACAGCCCATTTGGACCATTCAAAATATTAAGAAGCTTCATACCTCAACTCATAAGGTAGACCACTTTTCTAGTATAGCCTGAAACTCTAGAATCTCAAAGAAAACAAAGTCACCAAACCTCCTTCTGGTCAACATACACCTAAAAAACTTCTTGTACACTTAGATAAAACCATTACATACTTATGGACCAAGATTTGGGATTTCATATCTTTGGGAACCCATACATCATATCCCATGGATTTTAACCTACAACAAGATAGATAAACCCAACATCACACAAAAATGTCCATACCTTCTTTCTTAGATTTAACTACTCAGTCCTCCAATCATAGGACCTTACCAATTACAAAGCTCCCCTAAGTTCATGCTTCACTTGGAACATGAAAACTTCAAAAATTCTTCAAAATACTATCTAATTAGATTCCATACTCATATATAGACACCTCATATTCAAAACATTGTGAATGTCCAAGGCATACACAACTATTTAACAAGCCTTTAACAAGTTAAGCAAGATCCAGAACATAAGTCTAGAAGAAAGGCCTCCAACTTATAGGCTCACCTGGCATCTACCATAAACTGATATGCAAATTGATATTTGAAACTCATCTTTATACTAGATCATCCAAACCATGATCAACAAGCTAACTCCTTCTCAAGAGAAGACCACTAAGATTCTTCACAAGATTCTTTTCTAAAAAAAAGATATATAAAAAATTGAACAAACATAACTTATTTTCATACCATCTCATCATATAATATCTGATAGCCACCATGCTTCCTCTAACTGACAAGTGTCTCCTTGAAGTCTAGATAGGGACACCTTTTTGACATAGTGAGACTAAAAGTCCCAAAACATAGGATACTCCCATATATCCATATCTTTCTCTAAATTATAGTCCTGCCTTATCATCTAATTGGTTTTGAATGGATGCTTGAATTCATTCTTTGCTTCAGATTTTATAATAAATGTTGATAACAAAAACGCTTGACTTTCCTTCATTTCTAATCCTTTTTTAACCTTGGCATACAATCCATTAGAACTCTTGGACTCAATAGGGTTAGTCTCCTTAGCCTTTACTATCTTAGGTTTCCATATCATAGTTTGACTCTTCTTGTGTTCTATAGCCATCTTACCTACTTTATCCTTAAGCTTATCCTAGTTTACAACATAGCCTTATAAAGCAACTTTATTGTCATCTTTATGACTAGAAGAATTGGCAATGATTACCTTTATTTTCTATATATGAGTTTGTCCTTTCTCAGACCTTCTAGGATCTTTATATCCTTTGACATATCTTGAAGACTTCTTAACACTATATGGATAGAATCTAGTAATATTTCCACTCTTATGAAAACTAAAACAAATAACATCATTCGTACCTTTTGATAGATTTGAACTATGATCAATCTTTGGCCAAAAACTCCTATCATAACTCCATGAATGTCCATACTTGACTGACTTCCTTCTACAATCATTACCTATATGACCATACTTATTACATGTATAAAAATGACCATGAAATAAACTACCATACCTTGAAACATTTGGTTGTTTAACATACATTTTTTCATTGCTTACAATGCTTGTAATCTCCTTGACATACTCAAACTTCTCATGCTTACTTTCTAACTTATCTAGCTTGATAATAACAATCTCATACTTATTTTTAAATGACTCCATCTCAATCTTTAGCAAAGTGTACTCATCTTGTCTTTGTATCAAATTTGCATTTTTAGTCCTTAATTGATCCTCAAGAATAATGATATTATTTTCATCCTCTTTATCCTTGGTTTCCATGTCTTTAAATTTATATGTTTGTACTTCAATAACTTGATTTATTCTTGATACTTATTTTCTTCTTTCTTGGACATGCCTAACAAACTTACCTCAAGAGAACTAATTTATGATTCAAGACCTTTGATCATATTCCTCCTTTTATGATTCATCTTCTTCTTTTTATTTAGTTCAACAAGTGCACTCATGAGCTTAGCGTCTATATCAACTTTTCTTCCTTGATGTCATCTTCTCTACTATTATGGCAAGTTTTTAAATCAAACATGATTTTCTTTTCTTTTAAACATAAACTTGTCTTGGCATCTACTAGATGAGCCTTGAGATTATTGATAACATTATCATACTCTTTAGCATCTTTCTTTAAAGTATATATTTTCTCTTCAAGTGCCTTGATCACAACCTTCCACTATTGATTCCATTTCTTGAGCCATTTATCCATCTTTGTACCGACACAAGATCTCCTTCAAACTATTAAGCTTCCTCCAAAGGACCTAATTTCATACCAATTATTAGAGGTAAAATCATTGAGAGGGGGGGGGGGGTGAATCAGTGAGCCTAGATATTTCAACCTCAATCGTAATCCTTTCAAACTATTTAAATAATCAATATATATCAACTTGATCCAACAACATTAATAAGAGAGATCATTCATTCAATGTATACAAAAGATCAAACACATAACACATAGTTCCTATGGTAAACCCTTAAGGGGAATAAAACCCAATCCCATTCCTAAAACACATGCACTACTATCCTATAATAAATTAAAAACAATAGATTGGTCAACTCTTTTAGACTAAGAGACCTTAATCATATCCTCCTAACTAAAGGTATTTAGTGAAACATCTATTTCATAAGGAGAAACTACTCCTAAGGAATACCAAATCCTTTAGACCCTCTTTTAAAAACCTCCACCTTGGAAATGATGTCTTCAACACTTGATAATGGATATCTATTTATTTAAACCCTACACAAACTTTATCTCTATCTCATACAAGCTTCTCACATAGGCATGCCACAATCTCTCGCCTTATTTACTCAAACTATTCTCAAATTCACACTCAGACCTCTTTGTATATCCTCAAACTTAAAGAGAAACTTTTGGACATCAAAAATATGACCTACAAGTCATAAACATAGTCATCAATGTACTCTACTCATTAACTCATCAATTAGGCACTCTACTTCTCCTCATACACAATCAAACCTACAAAATCACTATTATGACATCAAAAATATGACCTACAAGTCATACACACTATCATCAGCTTTCTCTAACCTTTAACTAATATAGTAAGCACCCAAAACCTTCACCATGACTTTGCTCACCATACACACTCTCTTAAATTAGCCTTTTGAGCATACTCACTCATTCTACCTCTTCTAAGCTTATTAATTCCAATAACTTACGCAATCACCTTCAACACCTTGATCAAACAATCATGTCTAATCCTCTTCACTTTCTAGTATTCTTCACTAACATATAACTTCTCTTTCAAATGTTCTCGCTTTGTTTTGGCTCCACATTCACACAAGCCTTCATATTGAGCATCTACTCACAAGTCTTCCACAATCCCCTCGAAACCAACAAATTTGGTTTCAATATATATAGATAATTCATGAATTATCAAGTCCAAAATCTTTCTTTGTCAGCCAAAATACAATCCTTCACCCTGAAGGCATCTTACATGGGTCACACTTAAGCACAATCCACTTTTAGATAGGCCTAATTTGCTTTTAGGTCATATGGAAACCCATTTATCTCTTTGACTCCTCTCCAATCAAAATAAGAAACATAGGAATTCTTTTTAAATAAATGGACCCATTCCACATGACCTATAGGTTCTCCTTAATTTTCCATATCCATCATATAACCCTTGTACTTAAGCACAAATCATTTCAACAACATTTTGTGCACACAGTCACCATGAAAAAATACATAGTCAACTTATAAACCTTTTTTTGTACTTCATACAATTGATCAAACCTTCATAATGCACACAATTCATCCTTATGGATTCTAAAACAAGATCCAATAGATAATTCATCATTAAAAATCAAAATAACATTAGAACAAGCTCAATTACCCTTCTTCTATTACTTGTAGAATGCAAAAAAACACACACGAAACATTTTACCTTTATAGCTCTAACTGTACATACAATTAGACCTTTAAATTCATATTTATAAATGTGCCTTGGAGTCCTCTACCACTTTACTTTTGACACCATGAGAAAATTCATCTTTGATCAAAAGATATGTTCCAAATACCATAGAAAGGTTTTTCCCTTTGTTAAATTCAAATATTCAAATGTAAACGGTCATAGTTAAACATCTAACGGTTGACCTCATCTTGTGTAATCTATAAACTTTCACTAAACACACTCCATAATTTTTTGTGGATTAGTCAAGTCTTTATATTATAGTGCTCACAATTTAATCTTGCTCAAAACCCCAATGATCATGACACTTGGTACCCTTGCATGCCTTTTGAGCACTTTAACTATTAAACTTCTTGCACTTCTTACCATCTCACTCAATATGCACCATTAGATCAAAATTATATGATCAGCCACTCATTGATGATCATTTGAATAAGCTTGATCTTTAACTCTACATAATGTTAAACATTTGAACACTTGGCACTATCTCAATATTTCTTGACATCTTAGAGAAACATGCTCCATTGATGATGTTCAAACTTTAGCTTGTGAAAAAATGACTAAGTATGGGAACCTTGCTTATTTTCCTAGGAGCCCAACTTTTCACAATCATATCTTTTACTTCCTTCACTTGCATGTTCTCAAATTTAGACCATATGATCTCCTCATATAGGAAAATCTAACCATGTGTCAAAATACCCTTGAATCCTTTACATGTTTGGTATATAAAACCATAAATCTACTCACTTAGATTTTGGTGCCATAGAGCCAATGTTGTTAATAATTTCTTGGAAGGCCAACTTTACACATGCATATCTTTTGACTTGCTTTGGTACATGACCTAAAAGTTAGGAAAAATCAACTAGGTACAAAATATAACAAACCCATATGATCACCTTCTCTTGAAACATCAACATGTGTGAGATATTCCACCATCAAGATGCTTACTTAGCTCTTTCTTGTCTCATGCAAATTTGGCTATGGAAAAACAATGTCAAACTCCTTGGGAGCTCAACTTTGCACTTGCATATATTTTGTCTTGCTTAGGTGCATGACCTAAGATTTATCACATAATAATTAATAAAAATACTAACCAAACCCATGTGACCATTTCCTCTTTAAAGCTTCATGTGTTTGAATTCTAACATCATCAACATGCTTACTTGGCTCTATTTGAACATAGAGAACACTGTCAAAATACTGAGAGCCTAAATTTACACCCACATATCTTTAAATTCACTTAGGTGCATGACCTAAGAATTAGCACATATAAACTAAGGATTAATTTTATTATGACCATATGACCAATTCCCCCTAACTCATATACATATGGAAATGGTGATGTCAACAAACTACCAACTTAGATTTTCTGCCATTGGACCCAAAATGTCCAGATGAGAACAATGATGATCCAAGTGAATTCCATTTATGCAAAAAATATCTATAAATCATATAAAACATCTTATATTACCCCTTTTACATGATAAATACTTCATACTCATCCTTGAACTTCTATAACCATGCCAAAATTGAAGATTAACCAAGCCAACTTCAAGCACACTAGGACATGCACATTGCACACTTTCTCATTGTCACATAGACTATCAATGAACTTCATCCACTCACTAGGACACCTCCATTATATCACCATGACATCATTTATAACTCTTCAACAATCTCCCTCTTTGTCATTGATGTCAACAAACATCATTCAACTCACTTTTTCTCTCTTCAAGTACTCTCACAATAGGAACATTCTCCGCCTTTGACACAATGACAAAGTGGGCACCAAATGATCTTGAGGACCTAAAAATACCATCAATAGGAAAGGACCATCTTATAAATATTATATAAACTCCCCCTTACCTTGAGCCTAACTCTTCTTTCCTTGACAACTTCTTGCTCCAAGCCAACACTCTCTTCAACCAAGCACTACAACAAATGAAGAAAGAGCACACAAAAATACTAAAAACTTATGGAAATCACCAAGAAACATCTGAGAGGGACTCCCCCAAATATTTTTGATCCATTTCTCCTTTTAACGTCTTTAAATCTCCATACACCATGAGAAACCACCATACAAGCTTACTATCCTTCTCTCTCAAACCACATCAAGTACCATCTACACAACTTCATGCCACACACCAAATACAAAACATGGTAAAAAAAACTTGAGAACTCATAATGAAATAAAAATACCTTGATATTTTTCATAAACTGAGCAAAACAACTCTTCTTCACATTAAGCCTCTCTATTCTCTTTGCAACCCTACCTAGAACTTGTAAAGCCCACAAATTTCATTAGACACATAATTAAGACATGATAATGCATATCTATATCACTCTCATATTCCCCCTCAAGCACACCAATTTTAAACACCTAGATCAACATCTATAACATACTTCCTTCACAAACTAGCTTGGTAATTAAACGTTTATTTTGACAAAAATTTGAATAGATTTAAATTCATAAACCTTTAGATTTCTATGAAGCTTGGTTTGATAACCCATTTGGCCCATTAAATATATTAAGAAACCTCATACCTCAACTCATAAAGCAAACCATTTTTCTAGCATAGCCCAACACCATAGAATCTTAAAACAAACAAAGTCAACAAACCTCCTTCTATTCAACATCCACTTCAAAAACTTATTATACACCTGGAGACAACCATTACATAGTTCTATACCAATATTTGAGCTTCCACACCTTTGGTAGCACATACATCCGATCCTATTGATTTTGACTTGCAAAAAGATAGATAAACCTAGGAGCACATAAAAACCTCCATACCTTCTTTCTCAAATATAACTACTCAATCCTCTAATCCTAGGACCTAACCAATTGCAAATCTCCCCCTAACTTCATGATTCACTTAAAACATGAAAACTTTAACAAGTCTTCTAAATACTATCTAATCACAGTCAATACTCATATAGAGAGACCTCATCTTTAGAACACTATGAACTTCTAAGGCATACACAATTGTTTAACAAGCCTTTAATAGGCTTAAAAAGATTTAAAACATAAGTCTAGAAGAAATGCCTTCAAATTATAGGCTCACTTGACATATACCATAAAGTGATATGCAAATTTATATTTGAAACTCACCTTTATACCAGAGCATCCAAACCATGATCAACAAGCTAACTCCTTCTCAAGATAGGACCACTGAGATTCTTCACAAGTTTCTTTTCTCCAATAAAAGATATATAAAAAAAATGCATAAACATACCTTGTTTTCATACCATCTCATCAAACAATATCTGACAGCCACCATGCTTCCTCTAACTAACAAGTATCTCCTTAAAGTCTAGATAGAGACACCTCATTGACATAGTGAGACTAAAATTCCCAAAACTTAGGATAACCCCATATCTCCATATCTTTCTCTAAATTGAAGTCCTACCTCATCATCTGATTGGATTTAAATGGATGATTGACCTCATTCTTTACTCTAGAGTTTTCAATAAATGTTGATAGCATAAACTCTTGACTTTCCTTCATTTTTTATCCTCTTTCAACCTTGGAAAATAATCCATTAAAACTCTTGGACTCAATATGATTAGTCTCCTTAGTCTTCACTACCTTAGGTCTCCATACCATAATTTGACTCTTCTTATGTTCTATAGCCATATTACCTACTTGATCTTTGAGCTTATCTTAGTTTACAACATAGCCTTCTATAGAAACTTTGTTATCATCCTTATGACTATAAACATTGGTAATGATTACCTTTGGTTTCCATATCTGATTTTGTCCTTTCTCAGACCTTCTAGGAGCTCTATATCCTTTGACATACTTTGAAGACCTCTAAACATGATTTTGGTATAATTTAGCAATATGTCCACTCTTATGACAACTAAAATAAATAACATCATTGATCCCTTTTGATAGATTTGAACTGTGATCAATCTTTAGTGAAAAACTCCTATTATAGCTCCATGAATGTCCATACTTGACTGACTTGCTTCTAAAGTCCTTAGCTCTATGACCATACTTATTATATGTATAAAAAATACCATGAAATAAAATAGCATACCTTGAATCATTTGGTTGTTGAATAGACCTTTTTTCATTGCTTACAAAGATTACAATCTCCTTGACATACTTAGACTTATCATACTTTTTTTACAGCTTATCCAACTTGACAATAACAACCTCATTCTTATTTTTGAATGACTTCATCTTAATGTTTAGTAGAGTGTAATCATCTTCTCTTTCTATCAGATTTACATTTGTAGTCTTTAACTGATCCTCAAGAATTTTGGTATTCTCTTCATCCTATTTGGCCTTGTTGACCATATCTTTCAATCTATATGTTTACACTTCAATAGACTTGATTTGTTCTTGATACTTATTTTATTCTTTATAAGAAATTCCTAACAAACTTCCCTCAAGATAAAGGACTCGTGCTTCAATATCTTTGATCATATTCCTCATTTTATGATTCCTCTTCTTTTGCTTCTTTATTTCACCAAGTGCACTCATGAGCTCAGCTTCTAGATCAACTTATTCTTCCTTGATGTCATCTTCTCTACTATTATGGCAAGTTTATTTGTCAAACATGATGTCCTTTTATTTTGAACATAGAATTATCTTGACATATAATAGCTAATATTTAAGATTATTGATAACATTTTCATCCTCTTTGGCATCTTTATTTAAAGTACATATTTCCTCTTCAAGTGCCTTGATCACAACCTTCTATTGTTGATTCTCCTTTTTCAGCAGTTTAGCCATTTTTGTACCAATACATGATCTCCTTCAAACTGTTAAGCTTCCTCCAAAGGAGTCACTCTGATACCAATTTTTAGAGGTATAGTCACTGAGAGGGGGGTGAATTAGTGATCCCAAATATCTCCATCTCAATTCCAATCCTTTCAAAATATTTAAACAATCAACATATATCAACTTTATCAAACAACATTAAAAAGAGAGATCATTCATTCAATGCATACACAAGATCAAACACATAACACATAGTTCCTATGGGAAACCCTCATGAGGAATAAAACCCATTCCCAAGCCTATAACACATGGACTAATGTCCTATAATAAATTACAAACAAGAGACTGGTCAACTCCTTTAGACCAGGAAACCTTGATCATATCCTCCTAACCAAAGGTATTTAGTGAAACCTATGTTTCACAAGGATAAACTTCCCCTAAGGAAGACCAAGTACTATAGACCCTCCTTTAAACACCTCCACCTTATAAATGATGTCTTCAACACCTGATTATGGATCTCTATTTATCTAACCCCTGCATAAAGTTTCTCTCTATCTCGTATAAGCCTCTCAGATAGGCATGCCACAATCTCTCCCCTTATTTACTCAAATTATCCTCAAATTCACACTTAGACCTCATTTTTTATCCTTAAACTATAATAACACATTTTTGACATCGAAAACATGACCTAAAGGTCATACATATAGTCCTCAATCTGCTCTACTCATTAACTCATCAATTGGGCACTCTACCTCTCCTCATACATAATTAAACCTACAAAATCACTATTATGACATAATAACTATGAATTATAGGTCATACACACCATCATAAACCTGATATACCATCCAACCCATTCATTTAATACACATAAACTTCGCCATCCCTTCACTCACCATACACACACTCTCAAAACAACCTTTTGAGCATACTCACTCATTCTGCCTTTTCTAGGCTTATTAGGTCTAATAACCTATGTGATAACCTTATATATATAAAATTATTGAATTATCAAGTCCAAAATATTTCATTTTTGGCCATAATACATGAATTGACCCTTAAATCATCTTACATGGGTCACACTTAAGCACAATCCACTTTCAAATAGTCCTAAGTCACTTTTATGTCCTATGGAGACCCATTCAGCTCTTTGACTCTTATCTGAGCAAAATAAGAAACATATGAACACTTTTAAAATATATGGACCCATTCCACATGATCTATAGGTTCTCCTTAAGTTTCCATATAATCATATAACCCTTCTTCTTAATCACAAATTTCTTAAACAACATTCTATACACAGTCACCATGAATGAATACATAGTTGACTTGTAAACCTTTCCTTCATACTAGATATGATTGATGAAACTTTGATAATTCATTTAGATCATCCTCATGGAGTGTAAAACATGATCCAATAGATAATTCATCATTAAATATTGAAACAACATCAAAATAAGCTCATTACCCTTCTCAGGTTACTTATAAAATACACACAAACACATAGTCAAGTTTGATCCTTTATGACTTTGACTGTACTCACAATTAGACCTTAAAATTCATAATTAAAAATGTACCTTGGATTCCTCTACCACTTTTATTTATATACCATGAGTAAATTTGTCTTTGATCAAAGGATATGGTAAAAAAACCATAGAATTGTTTTTCCCTTTATTAAATTCAAATATTCAAATGTAACTAGTCAAAGTTAAACATATAATAGTTGACCTCATCTCATGAGATCTATAAAATTTAACTCAATGTGATTCATCAATTTTATGGATCAGTTAGGTCTTTTTATTATAGCTCTCACCATTTGATCTTGCTCAGAATCTCCATGATCATGACACTTGGTACCTTTACATGCCCTCTGATCACTTTAACTATTAAACATCATGCACTTCTTACCATCTCGATCAACATGAAATATTATACCAAAATTTTAAAATAACTTACTCATCATTGATCCTTGGAAGAAGATTAATATTTAACTATGCACAGTGTTAAACATTTGAACACTTGGCACTATCTCATTACTTCTTGACATCTTGGAGTAACATGATCCATCGATGATGGTTGAAATTGAACTTGTGAAAAAATGACTATGGGAACCTTGCCTATCTACCTATAACACCAAATTTTATAACTCACAACCATATTACCAACTCTCCCTGACTCATCCACATGTGGTAATGGTGACATTAGCAAACTACCTACTTAATTTTATGTCATTGGACCCAAAATGTCTAGAAGAGAACAATTATGATCTAGGTGAATTCCACTTATGTACACAAGCCATCCAAAGTATAGAAACCCTCTTATATAACCCCTTTCACATTTCCAATACTTCATACTCATACCTGAGCATCTATAACCATGCCAAAATTTAATATCAACCAAGCCAAATTCAATCAAACTAGGACAAGCACATTGCACACTTTGTCATTGTCACATAGAGTATCAAAGGACTTCTTACACTCACTAGGGAAACTCCATGACATCACCATGACATCATTGACAACTCTCCAACATGTCAAATAAAACCCATGTGCTATAAGATAACTATCACATGAATCATATCATAAATAAATACGTTCTAACATGATATCATGCAAAATATGCAAACTAAATCAAACAAGTAAATTTAAAATGTTCAAACCATAAATATTACTTTGTCCAAAGTTTAAATATAGTTTTCTAGATATAAATATAAATCAAATTCACACACATAACTCATTTAGATATCCTCAATCTATCTATTTGTGGCACTAAGTAAGTACGTGAAATCCATCTCACCCACTTGCTTAGAGTCAATAATACCATATTCATTTATACATAAATAATAATTAGATCAACATATTCAAATAATAGATTTACATATAAAAATTCCACAACACATATTAATACATGGAAATAATTTATTACCATATATTTCATCACATGCATCTAAATGGTATAAATCAACTATCTAATTTTAAATATACTCTTTTAAACAAAACAACCAATTTATTCATACCATATGAACAACAAAAATAGTCAAAGATTCCTTTCATAATATTAATATATGGAAATCATTTATTACAATATATTTCATCACATGCATCTAAATGGTATAAATCAACTATCTAATTTTAAATATAGTCTTTTAAACAAAACAACCAATTTATTCATAACATATGAACCAAAAATAAATAAAAGTTTTTGGGTACAAAGTGGAAAATAAAACTAGAGCAGAAGTTTCTCACAGCCCCTGGTTTGTTTTTTTAATAACCCTGGCTCAAGCTAGGAGTGGATTTACTTGGGGGTTTTTGTGAGGAGAGACCTATCTTGGAAATGTTTCGAGAGTAGGAGTGGAATACCTTCAACATTTTAATTTCAATTTGAGTGAGAAAACAAAATCACCAATGGGATTCTCTAACAAAGTCATGAAGGATACATGGCCCATCACTGTAGTAGATCTAAATGGATTAGAACTACTGGTGGGTATAAAAGGTACCCATATGGATGCTACCCAATAGGTGTGATTAATATATTTTTTACACCTTTTATATTTACATTATTTTAAAGATAATTTGTTAGTAAGGTATATCGATCTGATTTTTTGTAGAAAATATGTTAATGCCCATGTTTTGCTCATTTTAGGTTTAAAGGCTAATGAGGAAGATAGAGGAATCCTCATAATGATTTATTAATTTTAATCTGAGAGTGTTATTTCATGTTCATGGGTGGTCATCTTTTTCAGTGATTATAAATGGTCACTTGCTACACATAGGATATACAAAGGATGGGTTAAAATCTTGTACAAGACTAGACCTACAGGGGACTATTTTCAGTCTCACTCCATTTTGATCAAGGTGGATAGAGGGAAAAAAATCAAAACTTGCCTTACTATAGAAAATTATAGAGGAATCCAACCTTGCCTCTTCTAGGTTACAATGTTTACCTAAGATTTCAAGGATATTTCTCATACTTGGATAGAAAACCCTATGGTGCTTCAAACTATGGCCAAACTATTGAGGATGAAATGGCTAGGTCCTTGTTGTGAATTATCCATTAATGGATTAAGTGGGATAAAAATCCCACTTGTTGTGTATCAAACTCATGGAGGTTATACAAAAGTCCTTAGTGGCTGAAGATCTTCTACCCTTGATGGACTCATGTTTTTACAATGTAAGTCTCAGGGAAGTCCTATTGATGGGATTTAACTTTTTGAATCTCATTGATTTAAAACATCTTTGTTTATACTAAGGTTATGGTAACCTTCAAAACTCTCATATTAATGGTTGAGGATCTTTAAAACCCTATTTTTTTCTATTTTACCAAGGTTTTGGGATCCTCCAAACCCTCTTGTTGTGTTATTTATGGTTATGGGAGTTTTAAAACCCTCTAGATGTGCTTTATATAGAAGATGTACAAAAACTATACTAAAGATCAAATTTGTGGAGGAAAGTACTCAATTTCAGATGGTTTTGATTAAGGTGGATATGGGAAACCCATCCAAAACTTGTTATATTAGAGTGGATGATAAAAGAATCCACCTTGCTAGTTTCAATGGGAGGAAAATCCCATTTATTATATTTCATCTATGCAGAGGTTGTGTAGAAGTCTTAGGGGGTAGAACACCTTACGCTTCTGATAGACTCTTGATCTATAGGTTAAGTCTTAGGTAAGTTCTATTGAAGGGTGTCAACACTTCAAGTTTCATTAGTCTATAACATTCTTGATTGTGCTAAGGTTTTGGTAACCTAAAACCCTCAGTTTATCATTGTGGGAGCCATAAAACCCTCTTATTGCATGTTTTACCAGGGTTGTGGGAGCCTCCAAACCCTCTTGTTGCAATGGTTATGGTTTTAGGAGACCTAAAACCCTCTAGTTATGATTTATAAGGTTGAGGGAGCCTTCAAACACTATTTAATTTACATGATATGGTTTTCAGAGCCTTAAAACCCTCTTATTGTGCCTTATAATTTATGGTTATGGGAGCATTGTGAAAAACTATCTCCCTAGTTGTGGGCCTAGTTATCAAAACCCTCACTTGTTTGGTTCATATCTCTAGATTTAAAAGTGTTTCTCATCAAATAAAAAATATTAATTCACAACTGTATGTTTTTGCATGTAACTCTTTAGTGAACCAATTCCTTTGAGTTCCATACTCACACAAAATATATATAATGAAATAATCATTTCTTTACACATATGATTTATAAAGCAAAACATATGTACAATAATTAATCCTCAATAATCAACCTTATACCACTTTAATCATAAAAGATTCAAATATTTCAACAAATATATAGGTATAGATATACATGAACATATGTCAAACATATATATGAATATCTCTGTCTTTCCCTCTCCCTCTCTCCCTCTCTCTCTATATCTCTTCGTCACTCCCTCCCTACCTGTGTGTGTGTGTGTGTGTGTGTGTGTGTGTGTGTGTGTGTGTGTGTGTGTGTGTGTGTGTGTGTGTGTGTGTGTGTGTGTGTGTGTGTGTGTGTGTGTGTGTGTGTGTGTGTGTGTGTGTGTGTGTGTGTGTGTGTGTGTGTGTGTGTGTGTGTCCACTCACGCCTATTTATATCTACATATAAGCATATATACATATATCTATATAGGTATAGATATCATTATAAATAAATAACCCAAGAACAAATTACAACTAGGGTCAATATTAAATTTTAAAAACTCAAGTCATGAAACTTATCATGTTTTGGAAATAGAAAAATCATTGGTATATTACAAGTAAAGTAATAATTTCTCATACACCTACTGCATGTCTCAATAGACTATTAATAAAATAGAACCTAGTTCTTAAATTACACAACTCAATGAAGATTTATTATTAATAAATAATCCATAAACATTCATTTTCCTTATCATTTATATTGATAGATGAACCAAGAAACCCTTCCTTACATAATATTCACAAAAAATATATAATACATGGTTATATACACCAAATTAGGTGTAAATATACTCGGCCCTATGATGGACATTTACATATACAAATTTTGTGTATAAACATTTCTATAAATGTTTTAAAAAATCATATCAATCCATAAAATTGTCACAAAATCTCAAATGAAACAACATAATTGAAGCATGGTTGAATGTTAAGATTAAAACACAACAAAAATATAAACCTATAGCTAGCTGTAGCCAAGTTTCCCAAAATTTCCTCTAAATCACATCTTAATCAAAACCAGAATTTTTATTTGTCTTTATATATACATATAATGAAAAATACATAACTCTCTATAACATATAGAGATATAAGTGTACTTAGCGATATGATGTGTCATTTGCATCTATAATACTGTTATTAAATTTATTTATATATAAAATAAAAAATCAATTAGGACCAAAAGAACTCATAAACTTAGCACTAAAATTCCCTAAAAAACCTAAAGATTTTATTTTAAAACCAAATGAAAATTATACTATAATATATATCTGAACACTGAGATTTATGACTAAATAGAATCATTAAATAATAAATAAATTAATTTGAATGATACCCAAATAAGACAATAAAAAACTATGGCCTTCCTTGACTAGGTCTCAAAATCTCCTTTGTAAATAACACAAATGAAATCCAAGTATTATCCAATTATCACTAAAATTTTCAAACACTCATTCATTTAGACAATGGGTAGGGCTATATATATTCAAACTTTTGGATGGGTCATACCCATACTCAAGGTCATGTGTGTGTGTGTGTGTGTGTGTGTGTGTGTGTGTGTGTGTGTGTGTGTGTGTGTGTGTGTGTGTGTGTGTGTGTGTGTGTGTGTGTGTGTGTGTGTGTAATACAAGAAATAAATTTGATCTTTAGTATAATTTTAATATATTTAACATGTCTATGCAAAAAATACAATAAATAAATTTAAAAACCACCGACATACCTAGAAACTACTATTAAATCATTCCATATTAGTAATACATAAATTTAAAATACATAAACCTTACTTGTGATTGCAAGAATGGTTGCTCAGAATCCCAAATATAGTCTTCACCTTTTTCCTTGTCCACTGTATGATTCCTAAAAACCATCTACCCTCAATATATATCTAAGTACTTACAATATGCATTCCAAAACCCTTGAACAAATGCCATAAAATTATGACTTCATTAAATGAATTCCTAGTTTTATAATTATTTTCCAAAATTTTGGCATAGCGATTTGCCATAACCCTACTCCTAGTCAAGTTTATTAACAAACCAAATGTAATCATCACCAAAACCTGTAGTTCTAGAAGTCCACTTTTTTATTCCAAATTATGGCTTAGAAATGTATACAAGCCAAGAAAATTTAAGCCATAAATTAAAATATATATACCTCAATTACACAATCATGTTAACATTATGGTTAATATGATTGCATTTGACCTCAAACATTAGTGCCTTTTATTTAAAATTATCAAATTCATTTATACAATACATGGATCTATGTTAGAAATCAACTTCCTTACATATCAACATGCATTAATTTAATAATCAAACATTTTAATAGCTATCAAATATATATACTAGATATTTGACACATTTGATTATAATGTCCAATGTTGAAATATCAAAGGCTTAAAATAGGTCATTCATTCATTTAGACAATGGGTAGGGTTATATATATTTGGTCTTACAGATGGGTCATACCCATCCTTAGGGTCGACTATATATATAACATATCTATGCAAAAATACAAGAAACAAATTTAAAAACCACAAGTATATCTAGAAAGTACTATTAAATCATTCCATATTGGTAAACCATAAATATAAAATACATAAACGTTACTTTTGAATGCAATCATGGTTGCTCAAAACTCTAAATACTTTCTTAACCTTTCTCTTTTTCCACCATATTATTCCAAAAAACCATCTACCCTCCATATGCATCCAACTAGTTGCAATATGCATGCCAAAACTCTCAAACAACTCCCAAAAACTGAGTCTTCATTAAATGAATTACTTGTTATTTAATTATTTTCTAAAATTTTGGCATGGTGGATGGCCATAACCCTACTCATACTTGAGTTCCTTAAAAAACCAAAGGTAATTATCACCAAAACATGTAGTTATAAAATTACACATTTTGATTCCAAATTATGGCTTTGAAATATCTAGAACCCCAAAAAATTGAAGCACTAAATTCCAAGAATATACCCAATTACATAATCATGTTAACACTATGCTTAATATGATTGCCTTTTAACTCAAACATTAATGACTTTTATTTAAAATTATAACATTCATTTATATCATATATGAGTCTAATTTAGCCATCAACTTCCTTACATATCAACACACATTAAGCTAATAATCAAACATTTTAATAGATATCAAATATATATACTATATATTTGATACCTTTAATTACAAAATCCACTATTAAAATATCAATTATTTAAAATCAGATACATATGTTATTCAAACTAGGTAATAACAGTCTCAAGTTTCAAATTAATGCCAAGAAAATGGAACAAGACAACCATACTAGACCAAATCAATAATTTATTATTGCACCACATATTATAACATTTGACTTTGCACTTTAGCAAGATCAAAAAAGGATATTAATGCATAAGTTATGACAATTTAAATATGTAAATTACAACCCAAAAAACCTTATAAATATGCAATCACATCCCAAACACTTCACTTAAGGATTAAAGCAATATGTATAAATGATAATCAACATTATCAACCAAGGAAACACATTAGTAATATAATGCATGTTGCAAATTATAAATATTAACCAACACACACACACAAGCATAATGCTAATATAAGTGGTGTGTGTCTTGGTTTTAACTTCATTCTCTCATCCCATAATTGTCTCCATCTACACCATCCTCTCTGACGATACCCTCCCTTTGTCATAGTCAGGAGGGTGGACTCCATCTTGCATCCACCTCAATAGAATAAATAAAAGTTAGATCATATTACAAAATAATCCATAATAAACTACTATATCTTAATAAATTAAATAATCATGATCATAATGCACCAAAATAAAATATAAATAGTTAACAAAAAGTTAACAATCATGATCATTAATAATATATAACTATCCAAAAATTAGAATATTACTAATATCACCACTTAACAAAATAATTTAGCCAATCATTAACCACAAAATCTAGAAATTAATAGATCAATGAGTCTAGAGGAGAATCAAGATGTAACACCATTGATGGTATATTAAATTTTTATATACCCACCTAGATTATGATATCACCCATAATACCTCTTTATTTCCCTCACCATCACCACCCAACTCAAATTGAAATCTTTATCTATTTTCATGCTTTATATAACCTTGCCCTTTCTTTCAAGGGTCTAAGTATGGTGTTTACATATGTTTTTAAGATATATATATATATATATATATTTGATCTATGTTTCAATATATTGGCATTATGGATGAATGGAAGCTACAAGATAAACTATTAGACCTTAATGTTTTATCCCAACATTAGTGAAAATGCATCGCTCATTTGAGCCACACATGGACATGGAGATATTTCACAATCGAATCAACTCTCATTATGTCATAGTCCACCCTTGGAAACATAAAATGGTGAATCAAAGATGTCACCACCCTACAAGATGTAGACCCTTTTTTATTGGTGTAGGTAATGCAAATCCAAAAAGTTGTGCTATATCCAAATTAATTGTAATATATTTTCCTTTTAA
The DNA here is from genome assembly GCA_037957365.1 of Torreya grandis. Lineage (NCBI taxonomy): Eukaryota > Viridiplantae > Streptophyta > Pinopsida > Cupressales > Taxaceae > Torreya > Torreya grandis. The sequence continues at coordinate 5,248,434 of JARHVA010000330.1, forward strand.
TGTATTGTACTAAATATAATATAATACAGGGTACCCTATATTATGTAGTTATTAAATATTATAAGTATATTATTAAATAAATATTATAATAATATTGTTAAATACATATAATCTATGACGCAATGTTTCTAATGCTAAGAAAATACATTGAACTCCTACAGCCTATATTATTACTTTCATTCATGCATGATGCTAATAATTAACACCTAGAGAAATTACACCAGGCTTAAGAACATATAGAAACACCATATCTATACCGCTGAAAGAAAGGCCAAGGAAATAAAAGGCTCTACATTTGATGTGTGTCTCAAATCAATGAGGTAATGCCATTGATGTGGGGATAAGACATTGAATTCATAGAGCCTACCTTGTAGCTTCTATTTTGCCTTACTACAAATTGCATTAATAGATGTGACATGTCACTGAACTTTGAACATGTATATTCCTAGGGTTCATCACTTTAGATAACCTATCATTGCTCCTCACAATGAAAACTCAGTTGACATTAATATATTTCATCAATTTTATGTTATATATAGCCTTTCCCTTCCCCACCATTTCACCATTTCTCAAGTTCACTATAAAATGAAAATTATCCTACTTACACAACACATTTCCATACCACATGTAGGAAAACACAACCTTGTTTTCCATAGTAACCTCCACCATAAATATTATATAATTATTACATATTGCATCATACAAAAAAGGTGAGACAAGGTCAGTGGTCATGGGTTTCAAATGACATAAAACTAATTATTTACATTGTTTCCATTTACAAAATCCTACTTTACTAAAAGAAAAAAATTATGCCATCCGTTTTGGCATAACTTGGACTTTTGGGAAAACTACTAGTTATACCTCTCTTCCAAATCCCATACATTACATTAAATAATCTATCTTGTTGTTCCATTGCCCATAATATTTCAAAATTTTTTGGAGATCAATTTACATTGCACCTTTATTTTCAATGAAATTGTAAAAACACTCAAAGCTAAAAAGTTGATTAGAGGAGTTAACAATTTTGTTAATATTTTGGTGGAAAGTTCCAAGTTTTTATAGTTTCCTTTGAATCTCAAATAAAAAATTATATCAATTATATGCTTACCAAAATTAATTATAACTTCGAGTCATTTTTTTTAAGAACATAATGATATCTTTCTTATTCATATCAAAATAATATTACAAATATGGTTACAAAAAAAAGATGGCCAATTATTATTGATAGTTCTTTATTTGTTCCAACACTGAATACGACTCATAAAAATGAAAAATAAATGCTTGGTAAACATATCTATGAAAATATTATAGGTAGCAACATAAAAATACCATGGACATAGATTATCTTTGAGATGCTAAATAGTACAAGAAGAGGACTTTCCCAAGGGAAGATCTTAGGCCACCCACCCATCCTATGTGATTTCAAGAGGGCTAAAAAAAGACTAATTTCCTAAATATGAGGTGGAAGAATGTAGAACACCAATGCCTAACCACTACATAGGTAATGTTTACTAAAAAAGGGAAATAAAGGATTTTATACATAGTGATAGGATCCATATCCCTTATTAGTACTTTTTGCATAACTATTATTATAATTATTTTACCCATTAATTTATATTTAAAATTGTGCCTATCAAATATTTCATTTATTTCTAAATTATAGGCATTAGTTTTCATATTTCCATTGTATTTTATATAATATAGAATTAGGAAAATATTATTTTCCTTAACTTTTATTGGTTTAAGTCAGATGATGGGACTATTTCCCTTAGAAATTGGTGCATTTTGAATTTTAAAAAATAAATATTTCACATTATCCATTTAAATAGCATCAATTATAAACATTAACTATGGTCTATGAAAAATAAAAATCCAACAATGAGCTGACAATGAGCCAACAATGACAAACTAGATGGTGTATAGATGTCCTATCACTTAGTGAGGCCAAGATTGGTTAGAGCTTATTTCAATCTGATGATAAAGGTAAATATACAAAAGAGGGGTAATTTTAATCAATAAGGGGAAAAATAAAAATAAAAATCACACTTACCAACATTATAGACCAAGGCCAAGTACTTTTTATGAAAATGATTGTTAAATACATTCATGAGGATAGGCATAGGCCATTGAATGAATCGAACAAGTAAATTTATAATAATTCATATATGTTACACGTTCATTCTATGGTCCCATGTGATTTTGGTCGAATAGGACCATTGTAGTCATATTAAATGTCACATGAGTGCAATGAGTGTCACTTAAGACCACCCTATCCCTAGATTTACCATAGACCTATCTTAAGGCCTCCTCCAATTCTAATATAGATTTTATGTAGATGTAACCCATACCTAAATTTACTAAAAGTATTCCCAAATGAACTCTTAGGAATCCAAATCCCTAGTGCACTAGATTCTACCACCTAAACACTAGCACAACCCTTTGGATAGAACTGTACTAGTGACCAAAGGACTGCATTATTGTCCCTTACCTATTTTCTCTTCCAACAAGCATATTTCCATTTCTCAAGACACCTTAGGGTCAAAATTAACCTATTACACATCTCAAAAAACACTTGACTAGTATATATACACCACTTTTATCCCTTTATGCATTAGATGGAAGTCATATTCAAATGCACACAAATAACCTCAAGAATAAGTTGTACAAGTCAAGGTCATTAGTCCCTATTATGTCCAAATTATGGATACATCCATTTAAAACACTCTTAAGCTTAGATTTACAATCTTAAATCACACTCAAATTACTTTAAAGTTGACACTCATACTAGCATTCACTTGTACTTGCACCATCACTTAGATTTAGAAAACTACATCAGGCTCAAGGTATTGGTATGTGGAAAACTCTTAACATAATGAGGTGTTGAGGTGACATCTAGCATATCCAACTAAAATTACACATTTTATACTTATGTTCCTCAAATACCCTAACAACATGGAGGTTTATGGTTTTCAATTTCAAATCAATCAAGAATAGATAAAATAAAGTAATCAAACACTAAGGCACATAGGCATAGGCATCTTGAACTTAGGGAAAGGTCCACTTAGAAAATCATAGTCTGTACATAAAAGGGACACTTTCACACCCCAAAGGACACTATCATGGTGTGTTACTATCCAGAGGATTGTATTATAATTTGGGAGGAGTTTTGAATTCATATTATTGTTGAAAACACCCTACCTAGTCTCTAAACCAAATTTTAGTTTGTCAACCATCTATCTAAGTCAGTTTGTAGCTAAGTAAATCTTTGTGTAGTTCATTTCTATTTTTGAAATAATCAGATTAGGTTAACTATTTTAAAAATTAGTGGTTATATTTGTTGCATATTTATCCACTAATTTATTTTTAAATCTATTTAACAACCTACGGTTTTAAACTCCATAATCCCCTTAAAAATTAAATCATTTGATGAACCTATAGTCATGTAAAATTCAAAATTATACAACTTTAGTATGGATAAGACACCTAATCCATAGGTCCTCCTATTGGATCACACAACCCTTCTAGGCTACTTCTCTCATTGATTCTCAATCATCTAAAGCTTTCTACACTTATCCCTTTCAGACAAAGGTAGGCCTTTAAGGCACAGATCCATCTCCCCAAATATCATCCCCTTAGGAAAATAGTGACCAAATAGGATAGGAGTACTAGAAACTAGGGTGTCATATTTTGGTCACTATTTTCCAAGTTCACTTTTGCCTTCAATGGTCAGATTCTTCCAGTTCCTTATCTTTTTTCCTACCAAGCTCACATAAATTAATTTAAACCATGATCATTAGTTTCCATATAAAAGGCCATTCAAATTCTATTTAGAAGGGTTGGCACTCATTTTTAAGAGAGACACAAGAATACAAGAAAGTACACTCAAGCACTCCTCCCTATTCTTTGCATACAACCTTCCAACATAGTTTCAAGCCTACTCAAGTCATTGCACCAATCTGTAGCTAGTTGAAGCACATCCAATTTTTCATTCTAGTTTCATTGATCATACACAAATTACACCAAGAACTTAAATGGGAAAAATACATTAGATTGATCCCTCTTTGGAGTATTTGTATCTAGGCAACATACCGACACATGGGGTGTGAAGTGCACCAATGTATCCTGTACCCACTAACCCCTTCTCTCCTTTTCTTAAGTTTGCATTCAAGTTCAAAAACCAAGAGCTCCTAAGGGTTTTAAATATCAAATTTGGTATACAATGAGCTTCATGAGGTTCTAAACCTTAAAATTTTAATGACAAGGTAACACAAGCATTCTAAATAGAACCTATAAAGTTTTCAGCCGCAAGACAATAGCATTAGAATAAGACTATAACACTAGACAGTAGGGTGTATTATTTTTGATGCTCCTATATAATTAGGAAATGAATTCCAAAGACCTATTTCTAACTATTTCTCAGTCCTGCTCCTCTAGTATCAGACCTTATCTTAGTCTAGATCAACTAGAATAATCTATATTCTAATTTCTCTCACTCCCTACCATATTTAGAAAAGGCAAAAATGCTATCTAGTTATAAAATCAATGGATTAATAAAAACATATTTATTTATTGATTTATATTGATTATCCCCTTTATTACTTAGGAATATAACTCCAATATTTTGAAAACAATAAAACATTTGGTGAACCCAACTTTGAATTTTTGCACAAAAACCCTAAAAACCCTAGGGATAATTATTTATAATTTTTTGTAATAATTTCTTGATTTTTCATAAATTCAAAAATTAGAAAACTACTAATTAGTTGAAATTTTTTAAATAAATTGACCCAAACCCTAGTTTGCACATACTAGGTCCTATTTACATGCAAACACTTTCAAACCACTAGGAAAAATATATTGCTAATTTTAGAAATATTTTTAGATTTTTCCTAAATTTTTCAAACTAAATTCTAAAAATTCATAGCATTTTTATAATAATTAAAAAAATTCAAACCCTAGTTGCATCAACTAGTTCCCAGTCATTTTCCAAACATATTCCAATCATTTTTCTACATTTTAGTTAAATATCAAACTCAAAAAATCAATTTCAAAATTAAAAATTCATAGTATTTTGCACAAGTACTTCTAAAAAATCCCTATTTGCATGTACTAGCTTCTTTTTGCTTCTTATAGTATCAGCTTACATGTTTGGTATCTTAGTATTCTTTTTGTGCGTATTCTAATTCACTATTTTTTGGACTTTGCATTTCTTATATTCAGTGCTTTCCATTTCTAGCACGTTGAATATTAAAACATATTACAAAACATTGAAACACATTTCAAATTGTTTTCCTACTTTACCAATGGCTTAATATACTAGTTTTGATAAAATTGATAATAGAAAACTTCAAGAACTCTTAACCAAACATCTAGGTATGCAAGATGACATGTTTAAAATTTTACAGTAAGAACAACAAACAATAACCAATGGGAAATCTTCTCAAACCATAGATTATCTAGTCATAGCTCCACTTCAGAGGGCACTGATGGAGCTAAATGTCTAGCTAACCTTTATATTCTTGAGCCACCTATTCAAGAGGGATTGGACACATAATCCAAGCATCGATTAACACATACATGATTCATTAACTTCACATAGTTGGTGATGATGGATCGAAAGGGACAACCTTTGCATTTTTGAGCCACTTTTTAGGGAATTGATCACTCTTCTCCATTCATGGTATTATTCTTGATTCAACTTACAATCAACATCATCTAGCATATTCCAACATCACAAGAGGTTTTGTATTGGTTCATGTACTTGGTGAGGTTTATTCATTACTTTCTCTTCCTCTTAATTAGCTCTTGTAAATTATTATTTTAGATATAGCTTATCTAGTAAGAAATCATCTAATTTATGTTTTAATTATAGATTCATAGTGTGCTCTCTCTATGCACATATAACATCACACAACTTCATGAGCTTCACGCTTATAGGTAAGTTCATGTATGATTCTTATTTTCCCTTTTTCCTAGTATTTCACTTTGCTACATAACTAGAATAAAGGGGGGAAAATTTAGTCATGTAAAATTCAAAATTATACAAATCTAATATGGATAAGACACCTAATCCATAAGTCCTCCTATTGGCTCACACAACCCTCTTAGGCTACTTCTTTTACTGATTCCCACTCATCCAAACCTTTCTCAACTTAGCCCTTTCAAACCTAAGCAACCCTTTTAGGCCTAGATCCATCTCCCTAGGTCTCATCCCCTTAGGAGAACATCACCCAAATATGATAGGAGTGATAGAACCTAGGGTGTCTTGTTTTTGACATTGTTGTCCAAGTTCACTTTTCCTTTCAATAGTCAGATTCTTCCAATTCCTTATTTTTCCCCTATCAACCTCACATGAATTCATTTCATCCATGATCATTAGTTTCCATATAAAATTCCATTCAAAGTACATTTAGAAGGGTTGACACTCATTTTCAAGATAGATGCAAGAATACAAGAAAGTACACTCAAGCACTCCTTATTCTTTGCATACAACCTTCCAACATAGTTTCAAGCTTACTCAAGTCATTACACCAGTCTCTAGCTAGCTAAAGCACATAAAATTTTGAATTCAAGTTGAATTGATCATACACAAACTATACAAATAACTTTAATGGGAGAACTACATTAGCTTTATCCCTCTTTAGAGTATTGGTATGTAGGCAACATGCCCACCCATGGGGTGTGAAGTGCATCCAACATATCCTTTACACACTAACCCTTTCTCTCTCTTTCCCAAGTTTGCATTCAATTTCAAACACTAGGATCTTATAAGGGTTTTGAAGATTAAATTTGGCACATAGTAAGATTCATGAGGTTCCGTACCCTAAAATTCTATTGATAGGGTAACATAGGCATTTTAAATAGAACCCAAAAATATTTTAGCCTTAAGACAAAAACACTAGAATGGGACTACAGTGCTGGAAAACAAGGTGTCCTATTTTTGGCACTCCTATCCAATCAAGAAATGAAGGCTAGAGACTGGTTTCTAACTATTTATCAATCCTGATCTTCTATTATAAGACCTTGTCTCAATCTAGATCAGTCAAAATAAGCTAATTTCTAATCTCTCTCACTCCTTGCTATATTTAGAAAAGGCAAAAATACTATTTATTTACACAAATTAGTAGGTTAATAAAAGCATATTTATTTACTATTTTACATTTCTCAGCCCCTTTATTATTTAGGAATATAACTCCAATATTCTAAAAATAATAAAATAAAACATGTCTTACTTTAAATAGTGCAAAATCCCTAGCCTTAGATGCTCCTAAGTTTTTCATCCTTTTTTTTCTATTTACATTTGTTGTGATAGGATTTTCATATTTTATATATATATATATATATATATATATATATATATATATATATATATATATATATATATTATTGTAGCATCCCTTTATCATTTTTTTACTATATTCCATCTCAAAATGTTATATCTCTTCCTTTAATAAGAAGTGTTAGGGTTAGTGGTAACCCTATTAAGCATACCCATATTATTTATGTTCAAGTCTATACCATGGATAAATCACCAATTAATACCCTCTCATTGATCATAAACATCTTGATTATGTGGAATTTAATGATAATACATCATAATATGAGAAATTCAATCAATATATTGATGATACACAAGATAGGACTCAAGACAGACTTCCCCCCACCTCAATGATGATAATATAATAATTAATAAAGATGAGGTCTTAAAAAGTTTTATAGATAGACTTCATGAATATCCCCATGATCATGCATATATTTTTCAAGCTATATTGGAAATCAAGAAAACATCACATGGTTAATCCTCATATCCCACATATACTAATATTTTTACACCTATTATAGGGGCAACTCAAACTCTACAACAACCATTTACAACTAACTAACCTTCACCCATATCACTACCTATTATGGCTAATACACATCCCTTTTTTTAAGATGTGCAATCCCTTTGACAAGCAATCAATTCTCTATAGTCTAAGGTGTTATATATTTAGTAGGGTGATATTAGACTATATTATGTATTAGACTCACATGGTCTTACATACACATTTGGTATAAAATATAGTTGTAATTCCTTTACCATTCAGATTTGTGGTACCCAAACCTACTTTGTATGATGTTAGGGTTGACCTATAGTATACTATATGATATTTACATGCATCATTCTTGGATTACATGTCTAATGACTAGCTCCTCACTAATTTGTTCCCTTATAGTTTTAATGACTATCCATTATGATTTAACTTCTTATGTGTTTATGGAGTTTAAAACCATAGGTTTTCAAAGGGATGGAGTAATAAAATAAAGAATAGGGAAGATTTTAAGAGTCCATATCTAAAACCCCCTTAGATTAATTTAGTTGAATCTCATTTGTAACCTTCGTGAATTAGGATGTCTAAAATATCTAACCATTCACCCAACAATATTTTTATGTTACTAGGTTCAATCTAAGAGGTAAATCTTTTTAGGTTTATTAGAACAACCTAGTTAATATCCAAGATCCTAAAATTTTAATTAATTATGGTGAAATAAATGATTAGATAAAAATTATATATCTTTGTGTTAGTTTACATGTTCAAGCAAACCCTAAATACACATTCCTTCCTATTTTTTTTCTCAACTTGATGTTTAAGAAATACCCCATGGAATTATGCATCGAACTTCAAGAGGAGGGATGGAGTCCTGTACTATGAACCAAAATCCTAGGGAAGTGTCATTAAGCTCCACCAGTGGGAGATCCATTTGACTTTACTGATGGTAGAGTTGTTTAGCTCTGTCTATGATAGAACCAAAAGGCTCTACCCATGGAGAGTTGTTCAGCTCTATCTATGGTAGATTAAAAAGTCTCTACCCATGGTAGAGTTGTTCAATTGTGTTGATGGTGAATCTATTTAGTTATACTAAATGGATCTATTGAATAGGAGATATGAATGGCTATTCCATTGGTATATTTATATGGTAAAGCCCTTTCAGCTAGGTAACATTGTTGGTTGTGCCATTCGTTAAAACCCTCCTGGCCAGACTGAATGGCTTTGCTAGAAGCCTAGGCCAAATGGTTGGGTTGAACTAGAGGGTTGATAGGGGGTCTTATAAATTATTTCTGTGGCCCTCATTTTATGAATTTTATTCCACCACCACATCTCCCCTCAACCCCACCTACAACAAATGGAGGAATATCTTGTAGGTTTACCTGGCTACATCTTGTAGAAATAAAAGGTTCACATTGTTCAAAGATAAATTTTTTGAATATGAAGAGAAATTAAATTTACAAGGGGTTAATAATTAGAATTTATATTCCATGTGTGAGGAGTTATAAAAAATGATGGTGTGAATCTACAAGTATTGCCATTGTTTTAGACCAATTGATATGAAAAAAATCGAATCAAGAACTAGTCAAGCTACCTTTGGTAACATATATCATGAATCCATTGGATACATACGTAATCCATTCAAAATCATATGGGATAGCTAAAAAAATGGTTGATAATATCGATTTTGAATTTGTGTGGTGTGATTTAGATGACAAGGATGATAAACAATAAGAGATGGTAGTTGAACAATGATGAATTAATAAAAAAGATGAAACCCTTGGTGACATAAAGATTGAATTGTTGCATGGAATTTATAATTAGGATCAGTCTATATGGTGGTCACTAATCCTAAATTCCATGCAATAATTAAATATTTATGTCACCAAGGGTTTCATCTTTTTTATTGTTTGATCATTTTTCAACTGCCATCTCTTGTTGTTCGTTATCCCTGTCATCTAAATCATGCCCTACATCTTCACAATAGACATTTTTGACCAATTTTTTAGCTAGATAATATGATTTTGGATGCATTTTAAAGCTATACAATAGATCCAGGACATAGTTTCTAGAGGTAGCTTCACCAGTTCTTGATTTACTCTTTTTATTATCAACTAGTTTTTAAAACAAAGGTAATACTTGTAAAATATGCATTGTCATTTTTTACTTACTACTGACACATGAAATCTAAATTCCCCTTATAAACCCATTATAATTTTTAATTATCTTCATATTCATAAATCACTCTTCAACAAAATGCAAAATTCCTATTTTTATAGGATAGCAAGGCAAATGTAAATGTGCACATGCAGTGTTTTGCTTGTACATTCTAGTCAAATTCACTTTGGTATCCTTCAACATGTGATGTAAATTTAATGGTTATTTATTTCAAGGTTTAAAATTTTGGTTTCCTTATTATTTTAAACCTATTCCTAGTAGGATGGCTCTTTAACCATGGTGAATATTTTTGTATTTCTATTTAGCACTATCATTTGGTAAGGTTGTTCAACACTATCATTCAGTACTGTCATTCGACATTGCCATTCAAAATTTCTATTTGGCTATGTCAGGATTTAGAGGGATTGATGGGTATCTTATATATATGTGGTGAATTAAACTATTTTTGAACATAATGATGTAAAAGGTTAACGAGCTAACCCCAAAAAAAAATTATATCCCTAAAATTTTGGTGATCTAGTCCCATTTAGCGAACCTAATAAACCACCAAAACCAAAATCTAAAAATTGAAATATTCATGAATTAAAATATATTTTTTGCTAAAATTCACCCTATCATAGAATAAATATGCAATAAATACAACCATTGATTTGTACAATAATTTACCTACTATGATTAATCTAAAAATAACAATGAACTAGACAAAAATGTACTTAGTTGGAAAATGACTAAGATGGATTATTGATATGTAGTAAATTAGTGAAAATACTTGATAGGGTTTTTATCAACAATAATATGAATTCAAAATTAACCCAAAATAATAGCATAGTCCTATGGACAGTAGCACACTATGTTAGTGTCTTTTGGGGTGTAGTAGTGTCCCTTACAAGTAAAGACTATGAGCTTTTGGGTGGACCTTTGCATGAGTTGGAGATGACTATACCTATTTTTTTGTGTGCTTGATCACTATATTTTATCTATTTATGTTTGATTTGGAATATAAAATCCAATACCTCTATATTGTTAGGGTATTTAAGGAACATAATTAGAATACATGTAATTTTAGCTAGATAGGATGGATGTGACCTCAACACCCTACTATGTTGAGAGTTACCTACATACCAATACCTCAAAAGGGGATCAAGCCTAATGTAGTTATCCTAATATAAGTCTTGGTGTAAGTGCAAGTGAATACTAGTATGAGTTCTAGATTGAGTGATTTGAGTGTGACATGTGACTATAAATTTGAGTAATCTAAGATTAGGAGTGTTATAGATGTATATTAATATAAGTAGGATAGAATAAGGATTAATTACACTAATTTTCATATTTTTTTGAACTTATTTGTGTGTATTTGCATCTAATTTCCATCCAGTGGGTAAAAGGATAAAAGTCATGTATATATATTGATCTAGTACTTATTAGAATGTGGAATAATTCTAATCCAACCCTAAGGTTTCTTGATAAATTAAAATATACCCATTGGAGGAGAAAAAGGTAAGGGATAGTAACATGGTCCCTTGGTCACTAATGTAGTGCATTAGTTCCCAAAGGGTCATGATAGTGTCCAGGTGGTAGAAT